>WOGN01008467.1:0-11283 GCA_015342105.1 Leptinotarsa texana
ACATTGATAAATAACTCATAATTTTATCACAACTTCCTCAAGCACGTTATTTTAGGTAACATCCCTCCGCCTTCGGCGTCGGGATGTTACCAAATAACGTGCTTTCGAAAACTGTGATAAAATTATTTCGTTAGTTATCAATGTCCTTGGTATATTATAGCTGATAATCAATGAGTAAAAATGTCAAGACTGCATAACGTTGTGATTTAAAGATAAAAAATAAAGACTGACTGATTATAATAACGTTTTCGTAATTTTCCCTCAAAACATAATCCTTGCAAGGAAGTTTCGGCCGAAACTTAAACCGTTGCCGAAATTCGGTTTCGGTCGTAAAAACCAGTTTTGGTCCCACACTAGTCAAAATAGATAAGAACACCCAAATTTTTTTCAAAATCTCAGGATGCAGCCTGTCTGAAATTTTACCAAATTTTCAATTTGTTGTATTGAATGTCACTCATCTATGAATTCACGAAAAATGTAATAAAATCGATTGATATATGTTGAAATTGATGTTCATTTTGAAACGAGCATTCTTGTTTTCAGGAATTGTTACCCCCTGATTATAGTCAGCTAGCGGTGAATTCTCAAAATTTACGTAATCTAGTTAATATAGTCGGTAAAATAAAACACCTAACTGACGAAAACGTGGAAAGATTGACATCTGCTGAGAGAGATTTTGAAGAGCTACTGACACAACTCAACAATCTTAGTACTATTGATATTGAACAGACTCAAAGCCATCTGGAGGACTGGAGACAGATGCAGAGGGGATTCAGCATCATGTCCAGGTAAACCATAAAGCTACGGTGTAAGATAATTCAATGCTCAAAATATTAGAATCTAGGTCTTTTGTTTATTTAAGTTCATTTCAATTGAATATGAAATAAATGAAAATGAATACACTTGCTCAATAATTTAAAGTGAGAAATAATTTTTATTCCCATCGGTGCCTATTTCAGAAATGCTTTGTTTTTTATGTTGAATTGATAACAAAATATACTGAAGTTTTTATGAATAGGTACACAAGTTGATATCTTTGAGAACCAATGATAACAAAGGCTTTTGATGTGCTTATCAGACTTCTGTCTTTAGACAAGAGAAAGTATTCCACAAGTTGATCGTTTTGACATCTGAAATCACAACTAACTTTTTCTTTTCAAAATTTATTTTGAGTAATATTTTTCTTCACAGAATTAAAAGTTTATTGCCTAACCCTTCCGGTAATCCTAGGAACTAGAACTTTAAACCTCATCATATGAAACTCAAGCTCTCTAATATCGTATTCCATGTCACAAAACCAATCAACAAAGTCCTATATTCACAAGAGCCCCCTATAACCCTATAACACGAAACCCTGTATTCCTACGACTTAAATAAATCCCAATCAACTCCAAACCTCATAACAGAAAACATTGAGATGCCGAGCTCCATAACCTCAAAATCCCACACCTACAATCTCATAATACTAAAGCTCAACTCTCAAATCACATATTACTAAATTCCCAACCTATTATTTCATACTTTTAAATCTCAATCTGTAGATATTTTTTGGATATATACTGTCCAGTGTCTCATAACCATTAACTTTCAAAATCAAGAACCCTTTACCCCAAATACAAACTCATCAAACCCAAGAACTTTCGAAATCGTAAATCTCTTAATCTCAAAACATCAACTTGAATACCCATAAAATTTTGATGCAAATACCATCGTTGATGAACTCTCCAAGCTAATATTCCAAAACTTCAAACACATGAATTTAAATAATCAATCGGATTTGGGATTGAATGATTTTGGTATATGGGTATTGTTGGGAGTAATGCAGCTTGCAATAGTTCTATGACATTCCTTATGGAAAAACGTGCAAATTTGAGCAGGTCCATTCTGGACCTCCAATCGGAACCTTGTGGAACACCCAACTCAAGGTAGGTGTGACGTAGTCGTTCCCACTTCCCCAATTGTACCGCCATCTAGAAGCTACCTCACGTACAGCGGGAAATTCAAATCAGTAGATGAACTATAGGGATTCTGGGACGGAAGTGGGAACGACTACGTCACACCTACCTTCAGTTGGGTGTTCCACAAGGTTCCGATTGGAGGTCAAAAAAAGTCCAAAATGGACCTGTTCAAATTTGCACGTGTTTTTCCATTAGGAATGTCATAGAATTCTTGAAGCTATATTACTGTTGGGTTAGAAATTATGGAATTTTGGGGTTCAAGGTTTGGAGGCTTGATATTTGAGATTCAGAGGAATGGGAATTAGGACTAACAACATAACAAAAAATAAACTCTAACCAATTTCAATTGATTTTTTTCCAGTCCTCGAATCAGTTCTGATATGCTCTTTTTGGTATGTCCTTGAGCTCTCTCATAGAATCAGTTTTTATCTCATCAATTGCGGAATTTAAACTATCACCTCCATGTATCACAGTCCATGTAACATCTAATATAATAAAAATTAAAAATATCTTTAGGTTGAACTCTGTTTCAGTGCACCAAAAGCTTTCAGGAATGTATCATCTGATGCAAAATTCTACACCGTCTTGATTTTTAAAATTTAAATTGGTGGAAATTATAATAACATAGTAATAATAATATCTTCATTACTTCCGAACTATAAAAGAAAATCTATTATAAAATTAAGTTCAGCAACATAGTTCTAACTATCATTTTTATTGGTCCACAGGACACCATTGTCCAGCAAACTGAGCCACCACGCCTTCTTGGAACAAAATGAGATATGCGAAAAGATAGGCCTACTTCTAGATATTCTAATAGCCCACAAAGAATTGTGCGAAAGATTGGAAAAGGGCCTGCATAATGATCACGCAAGCGCTATGTCCAAATTGCTGGCTCTGAAGAAGAAGAAAATACAGGGTGTCATCAGAGGAACTGACGTAAGCTCCTCGTAATCACGAATTTCTTCAGTATTTTTTATTCTATCGTTTCAGGCCGAAAGCGTGGAACAACTGGAATCAAAGATGTTCACTCAGGAGAACGTTATTACCAACATGGAGCTCAGGGCGAATTTCAGTTTATATTGTGTGCACCAAGAAACGCAGTTGGTGTACGCGTATTTGGGGACACTGTCTGATATCATGCAAAGCTTTCTAAAACTCAAAATACTGTCCCACTCCGAGGTGAGTCTCCAATATTCAGTTCATGTCGTGCTATTAATAATGATAAAATCTTTATTAACATCGTCAAATCTACAAGTGACAACATAGTCTCATTATGTAAGATACATTACAAAACATAAAGTACCAGCATAGTATTAGCCATTAAGTAGTTGTAGGTATGTTGGGAGAGATGAATGTTTCGAAATATTTACTTTCTTGTATAAATATGTAGTCTAATGTGTACTATTTCTTGGCCAGCCAGAAGTCCAGATCATAACCCTATTGAATTTTGCTTCTGGGATTTCATGAACGAGGACATGTATTCTGTTGAAATAGTTCTCTACAGTTAGGTTAATTTCCATGTATGCTCAAAGTTTTTACCATAATCCCAGTTCCTAAAGTCAAAATTCAAATAGAGCAGGTTAAGGCCAATAAACACATTACTTGCCGTGGAAAAGTTGTTAAAAAGGGTTGTTTAAGAATAATTGATCCAGCACGTAAATGATGATATTTTGTCAGAATATCAGTCAAGCTTCAGAGTTGTGAAACTGCGGTTGTAAATATCTTATTTGACTGGGAAATGTGTATCGACGAAAACAAATCAATTGGAGCCGTATTCTTAGATTTGCAACGAGCCAACACAGTACTGAAATGGTTCAGAGACTATTTGAGTGATAGAAAACAACTAACAAAGGTCAATAATATTACCTCCTCCGAAATTATTAATGATAATGGAGTGCAACAGGGTAGTACACTTGGGCCCTTACTCTTCCTTCTGTATATAAATGACCTTGTTTCCGAGTGCAAAATTAGTTTGTTTGCAGATGACACCTTAATATACTACTGTTCTTATAACGTTAATGAGCTGGTAGATATTCTAAATAGTGAGCTCTGCAGAGTTAGTTGATGGTGTAATCTCCACATTCTTAAACTGAATAATGAAAAGACCACATTTCTCTAACTGAGTAATAAATCAGGTTATGGCGAAATAAAAAATAGAGGAATTATTGACCAAGGACTAAAATTCAAAGAACATGTATTGAAAGTGATAGAGTATCGCCTAGCCTATATAGATGGTCAAAAATTACAATTTATAATACTTTAGTTTTACCACATCTTATTTTCTGTTCTTCAATACTAGATTACGGCTAATAAAAACAAGTTGGATCGACTTCAAAAGCAAGCAAATATAGCCATGAGAATCATACTGGGTGTACCAAGAGACACGCCAATAGTCAACATGTTGAGAGAATTGAAATGGATGTTATTAAAAGATTATGTGTACTATCAAACAATGGTACTGATATATAAGATACATCACCATCTATATCTCCCAACTCCCAACTTGAGCAGAAAAAACATATAATGAAAATTATCATAGTTATAATACCAGAATCAACCGAAATATCCATGTAGGAAACAAAAATAAGAGGTGTACTTAAAAATCTATTATCCTGCAGGAATGTTGGCTTTCAATAATTTAGACCATGGTATCAAAGATTGTAATTCGATAAGTCAATTCAAGGGTAGGTTGAAAATGCACATAATGGGCGAGTGATTTTGATTTGATTTTATTGTTATTTCTTGAGTTCAATAACTACATTACTATTCTAAGGTTTTTAAAGTGTTGTCTTTGTTACTTTGTATCTGTATAGTAACGAATTAAAGAATTAACTGTCTTAAACAAATTTATTTTTAAAAATATTTCACTATCACAACTAATTCATATACAACACTTAGTAACTAACGCTTAATTTATCTTCAACACTTTGTTAACCACTCGATTCGCTTTCTAAGTACAGACTACTCTCCCTAGGGACGGAAGGCCGCTTATATAACGGCAACGAACATTGCAGATTCCTTCTCGTCATTTCGGCACTCATCCGTAAATTTCCCGCCTAGTCAGACCGCTTCTTTTGCGCTGATGTCATGCGCCTGGTGTCTGAGATAACGCTCAGGGCCGGCCTCAGATTCATTACAGTATCAATACTTTTGTCTTACCTGGTGGTTGAAGTTTATTATTTGTGATTGTAACCAATCATATATATGTATATATTTGTAATTTATTGTTTGAATATTTTGACATTATCCTAATGATAGTTAGGATCAAACATATTGTATATTAGCTTACGCTAAATAAAGGAATTAACAATAATAAAAATAATCGGCGAGCAATAACTGAGGCATCGAATCATTGAAAGTGCAAATCAATTTCGTTTTCCGTTTTAGAACGGTGCCGAATGTGTATTTAGGAAAATGGAGAACATTTTGAATATTCATTATAGGAAATATATACACCATACATTTATACATATTTTTTGTATCTGGAAATAACATGAATACTGTGTTATTATAATTTACTTTTTGTTACTCAAAATTTTTGCTAAATCTCAATGAAAATTGGCTTATCGAACGAGGTAATAATGCGGTTTATATAATAGGTATACTTCAATTTTAAAAGCTCCAATAACCCCACTTCCCATTAAGAGTTTCGAAAAAATTGATTCAAAAATCGCATTCCAAAAAAAAACTAAAATAAATGAGAATTGGTGAAAATTCTCCAACAACAACAATAATAATAATAAATATAAATAAGCTTTATTATCAGAAGAATGAATCTTATTGAAAAAGCATGTATGAATAAAATAAAAATGTTTACGAACATATACTAAGTAAATATAATTCAAAACCTATAAAAATATTTCTAGGTACATATACACATACATACACATATACAAATGAAAATATGCTAAAATAAGATGTTTACCGCAATAATGGAAATGTCCACATGTGTAAAATGTGGTGATAAGAAATAGAAATATAAAAATCAGGAGGAAAATTAGACAAAACGAAAAAAAAATGGTGTAAGTTATTGCAGATGCTAAACGGAACTTATAATTTAATTATAACATCAAACTTAGAGTAACATGTATTTCAGAGTAAGTCTTGCTGGAAGTTATCACCATTAAATTCGTCCAAACTATAACAAGGTCTATCAGAAGGTAAAACTTCGATTGCTTTTCTAAATTCTCAGATGCTATTTATTTTGGCATGTGTATGAATATTTTTAGGCCATTGTAAAATACTGAGCTTTTGTTGTCAACTGTCGAGTAATAACAAAATCTTTGGCAGTGGTAGTTTGTCTTCAAATCTATCAAAGGGATTCGAATGTGATACTATATGAAAATAGTGAAAAATCAATTACTCCTATAGGAACTGTTCTAGATAAAAAATTAATATGGTATCAACATATCGATACCTTATGTAATAAACTGAAGAAAAGCTGCTATTCTATTAGATTAATGTCAAATCATTGCAGCTCTAGTATAATCTTAACATTGTACCATGCTAACTTCCATTTAGACCTTTGATATGGCATTCTCAATGTGGTATGAGTGCTTCTGTTAAAAGGATATTTTTCCTCCAGAAATATGCAGTTAGAATAATAGCTAAGCTAGAGTACTGTGAGTCATGTAGAGATGCTTTTAAACAGCTAAAAATTCTTACAGATGCCAGCACCTACATACTAGAGGCTAGTGAATACGTTTTCAAAAATAAATCTAATTTTCAGTCCTCTCTTCCAAATCATAACCACAATACTTGTTTGAAAGATCTAATCGTACCAAACGCTCGTAGAACTTCTCTGAATGAAAGAAGCGTAGAGTACAGTGGGTGTAAATTATACAAATATGCTTCCAATAGCTCTTAAGAATTCCCCAAATATTAATGTGTTCAAAAGTCAGTTGAAAAAAATGCTCCTTCAAAGGAATTGTTACATACACCATTCAAGAATTCACCAATCAACTAACCTGAGATCTTGAGCTTTAGCACATTTTGTTAAAGTGTTTATTTTCAATACTTGAGAAATTGTGTGTTGATTATATTTTATTGACATTTTTATAGTCTATAACTAGCTACATTTATATGTTACTTTTATTACTTATGGATGTTTATCACTGTTTGTGTTATTGTGTTGTTTATATTATTTTGACTGACTTATAATATGGTTACATATATGTAGTTATTTACATTTATATGTTTTTACCTTTAATTTTATAATTGACATTTTCTTTGTTTATTGTGCATTGATTTCTGTCAACTGTACTTTTCAACCAAAAAAATGAATATTATTATTATTATTAATGGCAAATTACGTACGTCATAAAATCAAATGTTTTTTTTTCAGCTCCATGATGCTTGGACTCAAGTACAAGTTTCTACTCAGCAATATTTTCGCAAGGATATACAGGGTAACGGGATGCCGTAAACAACTTGTAACTTCCTGAAAATGTGGTGATTACTTAAAAGTAATAAATTTTGTCTTTACTGGTTATCAATTTTCCAAATGGTTGTCTACGAATTCGTAATCTTTTAATTTTTCTATTGATGAAAAGTAATCTGCATGATTTTTTTCAGTTGTTTCATTTTGTAGTAGTATATTTCAAAAATATCGAGCTACTTAAGAAGAAGACGAAAAATTTCATTTTTCTATGAAAATGAATTTGAGCGAAAAATATCTCGAATCTCTTGGAATAATGTTTTTGTGAACTTTTAGGATCCATGTTTGTTAATATATATAATATTATGTTGATGTTTCAGTTTTTAGAAAGTTAGGAAATTGACAGATGTAGTAGATACATATTTATTTTTTTGTTTCGATTATTGTTGAATTCATGTTATTGCAGTGAAACCTGACAACCCTACTCTTAACTCAAGTCATCTCGATCCTGTGATAGGTTTCCTTTTAAAAAATCTGCCAAAACTTTATTTATTCATCGTTGATCTTTTGGCAGAATTGTTTTTACAATATTTACATGAAACGGTAAAAGTAAATAAGACTTAAACATTTGAGATAATTTTATTAGAAGAGGGAAACACAGTTACATCACTTTTATCTTATATTTTTCCCAGTGAACGTGGTTTTATTCGTCTTATTTATATATGTTGTTTCAAATATATGACTATACTTATTGTGTATTTCATTATTATAATAAAATTTTTATTATGTTGTTGATCAAGTGCCTTATCCACTTATCAAATTTTATAATTTATTAAATAAATCAAAATTAATAATGAAATTTCATTTCACGAGTGCCAATCTGAAATTTTGCAATCTCACATGCCAATCTATTTTTTTATTCGACTAAATAGAACATTGGTCACGTTGAACGGTTCACCAGCGAAAAAAGAAAAACGTACAGGTCGTAAAAACTAGAGCCCCAACACAAGGCAATTATAATTCAATATCAGATCTATATTTCGTCTTGAAGAACAAGCTTGAGTAATTGATGGCGATGAAATTTCCCCTCAAGAAAACGCCATCTGTGGGATCGACACTGAACAACTCAATCCTCGAATATCAAAGATAAGCGGGGTTCCTCAAGGCGGTCAGGTGCAAAGCCAAACTTTGACATCGACCTCCATCATGCACTGCAGCTTTCACTGCAAGGCAACACAACGCATTTGTGATTCAACGCCAGACAGCGTTATTTCGACTCGTCTTAGGTCTCATCAGTGATGCCAGCCATGCAAGGCTGGACCCAATTGTCCCAAAAGGACAAGCCTAAATGAGTAAAGCCGGGTCCAGACTATTTATTTATTTATTCTGGGGTAACTCCCATTTATTATAAGTTATACAAATATCAGATTGTTAACACTAATCTTATCTAATTTAATTATAGTTAATAACAATTTAAACAGTTATAGTAGAGAATTGAAATGAAGCGAGAATAAAAGTACATGGTGATTTTTCATTGGTGATACGTTGGTTTTTGGAAAATTCTGTACAACTGGATAATATCAATAGTGATGGTTTAGTTGATTCAATAATTAGTGTTTCGGCTGTAATTGGTGAAGCAGAAACTTGATGATAATTAATTTATTATCAAAATTCGTGAAATTTACCAATAAAAACCTTAGTTTCTTTTTTATTTTGCTCCAAGCAAAAACTATCAACAATATTCCTTATCTAGATACTTATCAGTATACAGTGTCGTGGAATTAATAATTTCAAAGAGGATCATGACATGTTTAAAGTGTGAAAAATCTATTGATGATGATCAATTCTGTGTTTGCTATGGATGGCATCAAAGAATCCATTACACTTGTGCTGATCTTACTGCCTCTGAACTTAAATGTATGGTCTTGAAGACGAAAAGAGTACTCAAGTTTTTCTGTGATGAATGCTTGGAAGGTATCAAATTGGTTCCAGTTATGAAAAGACAGATTGAGGCCTGGAGAAAAAGGTTAATGACTTGGTCACTAAAATCAATTCTAATCCGATAGATAACACCTCTGACAACTCTTCTATAAACTTGGAACGTCGCAAAAGGGCTAACAATTTAATGGTGTATAATATCCCAGAATCATCTTCAACCATTGTTGAGGAGAAAAAAGTTCGCGATACTAATAAAGTTCGAGAGTTTATTGAAGAATGGGGCTTCAATATTGAAGTCATGAAAGTAATCCGGGTCGGCAAATCTAGTAACACTGCTAGACCAAAGTTTTGCTAAAAAATAGTGATGATATTCTGAATATCTTGAAAAACAAAAATAAAATTCAACATAATATAAAAGTTAGTTCTGACTAAACCATAACTCAGCGCAATTATTTGAAAGATCTGAGAGAACAACTCAACACCAGAGAGACCAATCTCACGATAAGGTATAATAATGGGATACCTAAAATTGTACAAAAAAACTAACTAAGGATAACTCTCCGGTTAAAACAATGAAAGAAGTAGAGTTGTATTATCAAAATGTTCGTGGTATCAGAACTAAACTTAAAGATTTTGAACTAAATGTAGCAATTAGTGAACATGACATCTTAGTACTTAGAGAAACTTCGTTGAATGGTGACATTGAAACTGAAGAAATAGGGTTATCAAATTATACGGTATTTAGGAAAGATCGATCGCCTCAAACCAGTTGGAGGAGTCCTTGTGGCAATAAAAAAAAATCATTTCTCAAGATCCATTGTTGTTGAAGTGCAGAACGCAGAACGATTCTTTGTCTGTACAACGGTCCATGGCTTGGAAATCATCATCAGTGCTGTTTACTTACCTCCGGCTTCCAATCTTGATTTGTACATAAACTACTGCGCTAGTGTTGAAAGTGTATTAGATAGTTTTCCTCAGCATAAATTCTTTTCATTATGAGATTATAACTTGCCAAATATTGACTGATTTGATGATGAGCTGGGTATATCTGCCCTTAACAATAACAAATTTGCAGCTCAAACAATGGTAAACTGCTTCTCTTTTTATAATCTCTTTCAAATAAATTATATTAACAATTATTATGGGGTTATGTTAGACCTTTTATTTTCAAATAAACTTAATGACTGTATTGTAGAAGAGTCTAGTGAATGTTTGTTGCCATGTAATACCCACCATCTAGCGCTGGTAATAATATCAAATCCTAATGATTTTAAAGGGCTAGAATATGAAGATTTCCTTTTTGACTTCAAAAATGCGAATTATATTGGCTTGAATTACTATCTTGGCAACATAACTGACATTAAACAAGTTACTGAAAGTTTTTATGATATTTTGTATAACGGGATACATAATTTTATTCCTGCCGTCCGCCTCTCAAAACCAAGATTTCCCCGTTGGTTTCACATTAATTTGAAGGTGCTAACTATGGAAAAGAAAAAAGCTCATAAAGCATACAAAACTAGCAAAAGTTGGGTTGAGTACCTGATATTTTCCAATATTGAGCTCAGTGCAAGTCAGCATGCAAAGTAGGTTATGTAAATTACATTAAAACAGTCGAATATAACATAGCTTCTAACACTAAATATTTTTGAAACGTTGTGAACACCAAGCGGAAAAATAATGGCTTACCTGAGACTATGTATTGTGATAATTTGACCTACGACAATGGTAATGCTATTGCATTACTATGGAAATGAATAGTTGTGCGATTAGTTTGGAAATTATTTGTAATAAACTATCTCAATTGGATCCATATTAAGGTCCAGGACCTAACGGTATCATAACCAATCGACCAATACTAATTTGTTGCTCTACTCTCAGTATATCTTAAATGCTTTGGAGAAAAAACAGCAAGTGGATGTGATATACATAAATTTTTCCAAAGCATTTGACACAGTTAATCACAGGATTCTCTGTGCAAAATTGGAGGCAATCGGTTTCTTTGGG
>WOGN01008468.1:0-11283 GCA_015342105.1 Leptinotarsa texana
ATCACTTATTTTGGATATTCAACATTTTTTTTATACTTAGTAATATTTCTTTTTGATCCAGTTTTTTAACTGTCTCAGATCAGTCAATTCGAAATTGATATGTACCTACCTTAGAAAAAGTTACAATTTGTATACATTGAGGTATTGGTCTCTAACGTACAACAGAACACATTAATATATTTTAATAGTGTGCTTTCGAAAAATAAATAAACCAATTATTCAACGTCAGACTTTCGTTGGTGGTTTTGACTGATTGTGATAGCTACCAACTATAACAGAATAATGTCAAGATTAGGTTACAGTAATGAAGATTTTTTGAATTTATTAATAATTTATGGTGAGTGCAATAGAATTGCAAGAAGAACATGCCGAGTATTTCATGAATGATATCCACAACTTCCAAAGCCAAATAATAATGTGATAAATCGACTAATAAAAAACTGTAGGTTGAATGGAACCTTCCGTCCAAAAATCATTCGTAAGAAGACTGAAGTGGATGATGATTACAATGGTATAACAGTTTTGGGATACTTTCATACATTTCCAAATTCTTCTCTGCACGAGGCTGAAAGGGAAATACGTATACCCTACGTGACAATTTGTCGAATTCTTAATAAGCATAAATGGCATCCCTATAAGTTCTACTGTGTCCAACATTTGAAACAGACTGATTTACCTCGTAGAAAGGAATTCTTTAAATGGTTACTTGTCAAGACTCAAGAGGATGAACATTTCCTTGAAAATATCATATGGACAGATGATGCCAAGTTCACAAAAATTGGAGTTTTCAATAGACACAACAGTCATTATTGGGCGCCAGAAAATCCTCATGTTGTCCGCCAAAGGGGTTTAGAAGAAAAATTGCAATTCAATGTATTTTGTGCCATACAGAATGCGTCAATTTTTTATAACGAGTTTTATGATGATAATTTGAATGCATCAAAATATGAAGATCTACTGAGAAATGGAATTCAAATGATTTCAAATAAAAGACCAGGAAGAGAACGTATATGGTACCAAATGGATGGTGCTCCACCCCATAATTCTCATTCAGTCAGCGAGGCTTCAACCGAAATCTTCGAAGACAGATGGATTGGTAATAATGGACCTTTTCGTTGGCCTCCTAGGACACCAGATGGCAATCCATTAGATTATTTCGTGTGGGGTTCCATTAAAAATATGGTATACTCTACTCCAATAACAACAATGGAAGATATGAAATCGAGAGTTACAACTGCTTTCAATAGTTTGATTCCAGACTTGATCAGAAGCGCTACACATGACAATCATTTGAAGAGATTACATGTTTCTTTAAGTAGAGGTGGATATGTGTTTGAACATATTCTGAAATACACTGACGATTAAATTAGCTCATTAATTTATGGGTTTATTATTTTCAGTTCTTGTTTCAGCGTTAATAAAACTATTGTTTGAAGAGAAGTTCAATTCGATGGTTGAGGAATATTTTAATAATTATCTCTTCATTGTATTATCTGTGCACTACATCATCTGAAGATGATATTACAAGATATTTATTTATAGTTATTAATAATTGTTATATTTGAATAACTGGTCGATTTAATCGCAGGGATAGAATTAACATCCCTGAGGTAACACGTTGTCTGTTCAAGGCT
Source organism: Leptinotarsa texana (assembly GCA_015342105.1). Classification (NCBI taxonomy): domain Eukaryota; kingdom Metazoa; phylum Arthropoda; class Insecta; order Coleoptera; family Chrysomelidae; genus Leptinotarsa; species Leptinotarsa texana. The sequence goes on from WOGN01008468.1 coordinate 1,635, forward strand.
AATAGGGCTTGTCTGCTATCAGTGCAGTTTTTGCCAGAAATTCCTTTCCTGGTTACTTCTTTTATGGCGACTGAGTTACCAGCCAGTTCTGTTTGAACCACGCTGCCATTTTTTCCCATACCCCACTTAATCCTTAGGATTAGTGATCTGGAGTACACTACACATCGTTTGGTTGACTTTGGTTGAACTGAAGATGATATTTTGTTGTCCGTATTGGCTTTATTTTTGTCGGATTCATCTATGTACCTTTCTGCTACGGCGAATGGACTTCCATCCACCGTGTCTTTTGAGAGCAGTAATATCCTAATATCCCTGCCTTTCAATTGTTTGTAGCGAAACAATATGATAGTTTAGCTAAATCAAGGAAGCATCTGACAGCAGTGATTAGTGTCTCATCAATCACTGCCGTGAATAATGGTCGTGCAAACAGACGTATAATAGGTACATACAATAGTCGTGGATAATAGTATTTAACAGAAAATGCTAAAATAGTAAACGCAAGGCAGTATTTTCTTGTTGATGTGCTCAACCTTTGTCATAAAAAATTTCAATGTTAATTATTCATTGCTCACAAGTAACTTCTGATATACTAACCTAATTGTATCTACAGGGCTATTCAAATTCGTTTCTGTACATGGGGATCTCGTATGCGATAAGAGATAGAGTGTCAGTTGAATTGTGACAAAGTTGCGTATTTCAGAGACACATTCAATGATGTGAAAAAATCGATGTTGCAAAAAGATGGCCTGCAAGATCACCAGACCTTACTATTTTGGACTATTTTCTTTATGGGAAATTGAAAAATAGGATTTACGCTGGCAGAGAGATAGAAAATGTGGAAGACTCGAGATTGAGGATTTTGAATGGTTTCGCAACAATGCAGCAAATAAGTGTATTGAGGACAATAAATAATTTGAAAAACCGAGTTCAAAAATGTCTCGAAATGGATGAACTAACTCCAACTCAAACATTTATTGCACCATTAATTTTTTTGTATTTATAAATTACTTCATTTCAATTGTCGTTACAATTATGGTGTTTGTTTCGGATTTTATTATTACTATCATTTCTTTTTCTGCCTATTAAACACATTTAATATATTTTTGATGTAGATATGGTTTTCTTATTGGAAGTTCATTGTAGAAAACGCTCAGAGCAATGGTAAAAATAAAAAAAACTCTCGAAAAACTCTACGGTATATAGGGAGACGTGAAAGTTGCCTTTGTGTTTTCATTCAAGTCAGTCAAGCAATTAACAGGGTCGTAATTTAAAAGGAAATAATTCACACAATTATAATCAAATCTTACCAAAACATCCTGAAATATAGAATTGAATTTGATTTCTCAGTATGAAGTGAACGTCGACGAAACAAAAAATACAACAAAAATATAGGTCCGTATTTTATATTTCAAAGATAGGGGTGGCCCAAGTCAGATGACACCCTGTATAAAAAATTTATGGGCATATTCTGATAGCCCACATCAAGTGCCAATAGCAGAATGTGGACAGATTTTCAATATTTCTGCGAATAAAGAAGATATAGGTAAAAAAATAATTCGGGATTTTTTGGTTTTTCCTGTATATCTCCAGAACCAAAAGAGCTATGTGAGATTTTTTACCTCATTGAATAGGTCTCTGAAATACGCAACTTTGCCACAATTTAACTAACACTCTATCTCTTATCGTATACGAGATCCTCATGTACAAAAACGAATTTGAATAGCCCTGTATATTTACTTATTTTCATTTCAACTGGGGACAATTTGCGACTTAATTCTGGAAATTTCGAAAAACATAATCAGTTTTGTTCATTTCAACAAGTAGATATAATCGGATGTTTTTTATAGATTTTCTATGCATTTTGCACCCTCCGGGAGAAGGAAATAGTTGGAAATAGAGCAGATAGTTGTTGGTTCACAGATGGATCAAAAACACCTTTCGGTTCCGGTGCAGGTGTTTTCAGTGGCAGACCCAAGACAGAAATAGCAACTTACCTAGGAACCTACGCGAGTCTATTTCAAGCGGAAATTTACGCTGCTTAATTGTGTGCGGAGAGATTGGGAGAATACAACCTCATGTTTTCAGTCGTAGATCCAGGACAGAGATATCAACCTGCCTAGGAAGAATCCAACGTCATAAACGAGTCAATAAAAATATTCTTTAACAATCAAGAGGCATTGGAAGCTCTTGGCTCCTACCGAGCAACGTATAAATTGGTAGCAAATTGTCAAAAACGACTCTCCTTGATATGAAGACTCAACATATTATCTCTGGTCTGGATTCCTACCATTCTGGCCTGGAAGACAATGAGACTGCTGACTCCCTTGCAAAGTATGGTGCTGCAAGCAGCTTCATTGGACCAGAACCTGTCATTGGCATCGCTTTAGGCTTTGCCAAACAAAGATTGACCACCAGGATGGCAATAAGATTTATGGACTTCTAGCAGAATCTTCCAGTATTGGCTCACTGACCTGATCTTTCATGCTCTCTGTACCAAATACCGATTAGTCTATACTACATAGTTTTCTCAAAAAATCTTAAAAACGACGGAAGACAAATCAAAACAGTAAAACAAATTTGGGAAAAAAGGATTTTTTCTTTCTATTTGTCCATCTTTACACAAAAATATGGGAATTGGGTTCAAAATGACCTCTTTACGAAAATGTGTAGATCATGCATAGAAGTGACACAACCTGGAAGAAAAAGCCCTCTCAAAACAACTACCTTCACATAAACAATGAATTACATGAAAGTAAAATTGCTTTTGCTTATGAATAGTGAATTATACGAAAATTACTTTTTCCTATTCAGTTCATGCTCCAACGATTCGGCTTTCATCTCCTCAATAGTCGCAAAACGCCGTTCTTTCACGAGTCTCTCCAATCTTGGGAACAGAAAAAAGTAGCATGGAGGCAAATCTGGTGAATACGGTGACTTAGGCATGATGATGGTGTTGTTTTTGGCGAACAAGCAATGACGAGTGGCAAGTGCATTATCGTCATGCAGAAGCCATGAATTGATTTCCACGATACTGGACGTTTTCTCGGTATTGCTTCTCGCAAGAGGCGCATTACTTCAAAATAGTACTCCTTATTGACTGTATAACCATGAGGCAAGAACTTTTGATGCACTATAGTGACCAAAACCATGACATTTGATCAAATTTGACGTGCATTTTTTGGTTTTGGTTCCTTAGCTCTTCTGGGTTCTTCCAATCGGAGCATTGGACATCGATTTCGATGTCATAATCATATATCATGATTCGTCACCAATTATAACCCTTTCACGGCGGTTTTTTCGTCAAAATTCGACAATTTTGGAACGAATTCCGCTGTACACGCTTTATATGCCAACATCCTCATATGCTTCTGTAATAGTGATTCCACGATTCTCCATAAAAATTTTCTTCACTTTCTCAACATTTTCGTCGGTTGTTGATATGCTGGGGTGTCCAGAGCAACCGCCGTCAATTACATCTTCTCGACCTTCTGTGAAACGTTTGTACCACTTATAAACATTTTTCTATCTCGAGTGTATAATCAACGTATGCCACTGTCAATATTTCAAGTGGTTTTGAGGACTCAAATCCTTTTTTTACACAAAACTTGATGCAAATTCTTTGATTTACCAACATGGAACACCTGACAATCTAAATGGCGGACTTCGAAGTTTCGAAATAAGACACCTGTCTTATATCTTATCAACTTTGAAAGATGCGAATTTGGAAATTTATTGCTTTCCTTCTCTCCGAGAGTTTCCCACATTTCCTGTATGGAGATGGAGAAGGAGAAAGACCTTTCTTTTCCAAAAAACTACGTTCAATAATAATATAATAATAATATCAAGTTTGAAAAGTTCAAATTTAGTATACCATACTTTGTTTAATGAAAAATACAATTGACAAAATAAATAAGAGAAAGCTGTCCTCATAGAACTCTTCTAAACTATAATAGGGTCTACCACACAGTTATTCTCTAAAATTTTAATATGGTCCACCGTTTTATTTCTCTTTATATCTGCACTTATAATCTCGTGAAGATTACATAAAGTTTTATCACGCCATAACATTGTGGTGTCATTAGCGAATAGTGTAAATTTTCCTTCTATATCGATAGATGCTAAATCGTTTATGTATAGCAGGAAAAGTATCGGTCCCAGTATTGAACCTTGTGGTACGCCTTTTTTTATTTGGCCTTCTGATGAGGATGATGAGGTTTTCACAATCTGACTTCTTCCTATGTGATAATTCTTGAACCACTCAATCTTAAATAAATATCATTCGATTCGACAGAGTATGCCGCATCACCTTCGATTTTTCCGCAGTTGTAGGCGAAACGTCCTGTCAAAAATCTGCAGAAAGCTGCTAATTTACCCAAAAACAGCAAATAATCTATTAGAAGGCTCTACAGAAGGCTCAAAAGTTTCGATGTTTCCATTTCCCCAAGAACTCATATGATGTCTATTTTCGATGGTGCTTTGCGAAACTTTGTCATGAACCTCAGGCAAAACAACACAATTTCATTCGATTGGCAACACTGGTCTCAAAACATCTTCACCGATCATCTCATTTCGTGATCGTTTCCTTTGCCTAATCGGGGGGTCGCACGTGCCGAGGATCACGAGATCACCCGTTCGCTCTTTGAATGAACTCTAATTGCTCTGATACATTATTGATGCACTGTCAAGGACCGTCCACAATGGCAGCAATGAAGTCGGAATTTTTGCCGGAGGGCCGATCGCCGACGTAAATGACATTATAAATATTGTAATTTCCCCCAAGGACGGGCCGTCAACTGGAAAATCGTCTGCGATAGATAAGAGAAAATGAGAAGAAATGAAATGTGCGTAAATGACCGGAATAAATTAAAATTTGAAGTCGGGTCTTGAGATAATAGTCGAAACAATAGTGTTTTCCTTGGAAATCATAAGAATAAATTCCTATTTTGATGTTTTGCGATTTTCGTTTTTTATATTACTAGCGAACCGCCTCGGCTCCGCACGGGTGCAATGATGATACTCAATATAAATTCACCCACAGAAAATTTCAGGGCATGGAGAAACAGTGATAAAAATGTAACTCTATTTTGTGAATGAGTCTTTTTCTCCCGCAACTGGCGCTCCAATTAGAATATTCCAAAATACTTTTTATTGCACATCTAAAACATAAAACGAACCTACATACAAAATTTCAGCCTCCAAAAATATAGCGGTATGAATAAACAATAATGAAAATTTATTTTCACCAGTGGGGGCGCCACAATTGGAATGTTCAAAAATCCTTATTTATTTCACATCTACAACATAAAACGAACCTACATAGAAAATTTCAGCCTCTGTAAATATAGCGGTACGGATAAACAGTGATAAAAAGATAATTTTCATATGTAAAAGCATCCCTTTTATCCCCAGTGGGGGCGCCTCTACAGGAATATTTAAAAATTCTCTCTTATTGCATATCTACAAGATAAAACGATACTACACACAAAGTTTCAGCCTCCGAAAATATAGCGGTGCTGAGAAACAGTAATATAAAGGTAATTTTCATAAATGTAAACGCGTCCGTTAGAATATTTGACTTTCTCATTTATAAGCATAGAAGATTTGAAATTAGAAACTTTGTGAAGCGGAGACAAAAAACTATTTTCAGTTGTTTAAGTGGTTTAAGTTTAACGATAGCCGTGCCACGAATGTTCCGGCGAGGCATTGAATTTATTGGAGCCTCTGGAGACACCCTACATTTTGTTTTATAAGAGAGAGGACATTGGTAGATGAAGATCTTCAAATGATGTGCTGCTGCAGGTTTTTCCGGGGTTTCCTGCAGCTGAAAAAGCAAATGCGCCACTGGAATCAATGAAGTCGCCCCGGAGCGCCAATCAATTTGTATTGCTGTTTTTATTTTTATCGTTGTTTTATGTTTAATTAAATTTATAACGTTTTTGAAGAGTATGTGTGATAATTACAAAAAGAACATTTTTCGTGAATTCGTCTTGGGGTGATGACTGGGATATTCCTCCGAAAGATGACTATTTATAGGTCTTTAGAGCGCTTTGACCCAACCACTCTTTCCTCTCTCCACTTCACGTGTTCAGTTGAAGTTAACCTTTTTCCGCTTGATTAAAGGTTTCCAAATGTTGCGTATCTCTCACTAACTTGGATGAATACGTTGGACAATTGGACAATAATTATGCAACTTCTTTGAACTTCCTTTTGAATTAATGTTCCACACTGTGGACGATCTTAGCTTGGGACCACTAAATGGTATTTGCTGGTTTCTCCTCGCTATGGGTTTCTCTTGTGCTCGGCAATGCAGACTTTCAATGGTCTCTCAGTTACACCGATATAGAATTTGCCGCACTCACAGGGTATCCAGTAAATGCAAAACTTGGAATCGCAGTCCGCGTTTGGTGACATCGTTTATGTGAGGCTGCTACGGAAGGGGTTTTCGGATCTGAAGCAGGTTCTGATGTACTTGGAACCATTTCTTCTTATCCTTTCCAATCATAGGGGAGTCCAAGCGGGGATTTCAGGATTTACTAAAGAGCGGCAGTTTAATATACGGAGGGATACCTTGTACTCGGTTAAGTACCTCCACCAAATATGAGTCTCATATATAAGACGGCCCGTGAAGGATAAAGGATCAGATTAGTAAAAAAAATGATCATCATGAATTCTCGAGCGCGTCAGATTAAGGTAGGGTAAGTTAATTACATGCTACAAAGTGTATATTCGAGTAATCTGACAATTTGAGAGTGACGTAAAGAAAGTGAAGGACAACAAAGTTGCAAAAATATAACGTCATTTCGACATTCTCGAGCGTAGCTAATTTTTTTTAAAGAAATAATCCAAAGGATAACGAAAAATATATAATCTGATGATTTCCACAACTCGAAATAACAAAAATTCGTCGACAAAATTTAATGCGTGCAGCTGTGTGATACCTATAATTCCTTTTCCGCGTTTCTGTTCCTCTTTCAATTTTTCTCTATCTATTACTCTCTCACTCCGTCCCCACTCTGAATTCTGTTGCCATGACGCCATCACATCAGATCAAAGAGACTCGTTCGTGATGAAGATGAAGATGATGATTAATTAATCAATTGATTACAAAAAATTAATTTTTTTGTGCATATTTTTTAATTATTTTCTTGTAAATACAAGTATTCTATTTAAAAATATACACTCATTTATTTGCATGCTATTTCCTGAGCTTTTAAATCAATTGATTTCAATTGTTTTAAAAAATTAATTAGCTTTGCAAACCTAATATGTCTCTGTGACGCTCGTGTAAATCCCCATTTTACATTGTGGGCTTCCCTTCTACACAATCCAACGTAGGGAAGGGCACGCACTGAATGTGACGACTTCTCTTCCTTGTGAGGCTCTTTCTGTCTTCTAGCCAAAATCTGTTCCACCATCACTGTGGAGTAACCATTCCGTTGAAGATCTTTTTTGATGATGCCTACTTCCTTCTCAAGCCCGAAAGCCCGAACCAAAAGAGTCTTGGTGATTTCTCTTTTGGTAGATTGATTGTGGTTGGATTCGTGATTTAGATACAGTCCCGTGCGAGTGGGTTTTAGGCATAGAGAGTTTTCCTACTTAATGGTAGTTCTCTTCACCAATACGTCTAAGAATTGCAGTTTCACTCGTTCTTTCAGATATTTTACATCATATTAAATCGTATCAGATAATGGAAGTCCGACCTAGTGAAATTCATATTCTGGTATAGTTATTACTATCAAAAATTCTAGGAATTACCCTTCCCACTCAAATCACCAACAACTCAGTATAATACATTCAAAATGATCCACAGTCAATATTTCTCACTACAAAATATTGCAAAAAACCCATTATATTATTGTGACTGTTTTGGTGACACACTCTGTAATCCTACATTCAATTGAATTGATGAGGTGGAAAATACTGGAGTATTGTTTGTATAATCCGAGATAATGAATATTTGGTAAATAGTATTATCAATTGAATTCGCGTTATATTTATTTATCTGATTGTCTGTCACTTGATAAGACGGTAGAAGTAATTTTCTCTATCGCAGAAGAAGGAACTAATCCATGATTAGTCCACGAGTGAATTTAGTATTGTGTTTATGAAGCTTATTTCAGTTACAATGTTACAAATAATATTCATCTGTTTGTTTATATGTTTTCAATCAGTAGTGAGTGAAATTTGTTCAAACTCCAGCGAAATTCAGTGTTTCTGCAACCAAGTGACAGATAGAGAAACGGGTCTGCCCCAAGTCAGAGCCGACTGCTCCCTAATGAATATTGAAAGCATTCCTGACCAAATCGAGAACGATCTCAACTTTCTGGATCTCACCGGAAATGGCATCCGAGTGTTGGACCCGAAACTCCAGAAACTTTCCAGTTCAAACTTGAACGTACTAATTCTAAAAATGAATCAAATCAGTAAGGTAGACAGCGAGTTTTTCCTAACACTCCCAAACCTTTCCGAACTGGATCTGAGCGATAATTACATCACCTTACTCGATCACCAGATCTTCCAGAATCAAAACAACCTCCACAGATTGGATCTGAGTTACAACAGAATCGAAACATTGCCAGATAAGATATTTCAGTCGATGGGAAAACTGAGAGATCTCGATTTAAGTTACAACCACCTTGGAAATACTATCAGAAGAGCAGGAACTCTCACAGGCCGTTTAGGGGTGACACCTAACCTCACTCATCTAGTTTTGAATGGTTTGAATATCACAGTGCTACCAGGCGACGCCTTTGATGGCTTCAAGAAGCTGGTCTCCTTGCATTTAGCCGACAATAACTTTACGGATGTACCAAATGTTCCGTATTCCCTTGAGAAACTTGATTTGTCTCTCAACAGATTCACTTACCTCTCCGCGAAATACCTAAACTACCCTTCCCTCAAAACACTTGAGCTCAACGGGTTGCCGTTCCTGAGGAGCATTCACCATTACGCCTTTTACAACCTTTACGCTCTGGAAAAGTTGACTATAAGGTATTGCCCTAATCTGGAGGGATTCAGTGAACTTGCTTTTGATGTGGTTTCCAAGGATACCAGCCACAAACATTTCAAATTCCTTTCTCTTGAGGGTAACGGGCTCAGAACGCTCAATGCGTCTTACAAGGCTTTCTTCCGACAAATGAATCATGTTGATTTGAGACACAACCCTTGGAGGTGCGACTGCGATATTCTTTGGATTCAGGAATTCTCTCCAATCCTTTACAAGCAGGACGAAATTAGGTGAGTGTTTTTATGCAACAAAAGTTCGTGAATAAAGAAAAGTAATACTTCAGATTGGAATTCGAAACATTCACTTTTCCCAATGTTAGGATCCGGAAAACACGACGGCATTTGGCTATATCCGACATACAATTAGTTCTGCGTGAAGTTCATACAGTTCGTTCGTCCAGTAACTGAAATCCCACTGAAATCAATCGAGTGGTTCACATATAGACCGGTTTAGCCAGTGGTTGGCATATCTGACCCAAACATCAGTCCACCGCATATACAAAACCTTCAGATGAGACAGGATATGTTTTTAACTAACGGGTGTTTTTATAGAGGTATTACTTTTCCGGATGGCGACCAATTTAACAGCTGTCAAGTGATTTATTCTTAGTTTGGTTTGGCAATTCATCATGAATAGACTCAC
>WOGN01008469.1:0-11282 GCA_015342105.1 Leptinotarsa texana
AATTGTTATTTTCGGTTAACCTTATTAATTTTGTAATTGTTTTTTTCAGGGTTTCAAATCATTTTATATCAGATTAGACAATGGAAGTCCGAACTGAAAAAATACACCACAAAACATTGTCAACAACCACCTTCAAACAAATTTGAATATGTTGTTGATACGAAAGGACGCATTTGAGCAGAGACAAAAATTTGCAAAAAAAATTTCAGGAAGTGAGGCACAACTTCAATAGTTCTAGGTGAAGATAGTTTATGATCCACCAATTTTTGTTCTATTAAAAACCCATTAGATCACCAATTATTTTGGAAGGTGTTTTGAGACAGAATAACTCTTTTTGCTTTTGGTTCCAGTTTCCAAATTTAGCGCTATTATTCAAACCAATAGGAAGAAATTGTGAAAAGACTTACCTCCTTTCACAAGAGCGTCTATGCCGCAAAACAAAAAATTGATTGATATTTTTTCTCCTTTCTTTTAGAAAAGGAACATTGAAATTATTCAGAATTGATTTGATCAATGAAGTTACTATTCTCAGTTTCTTTCAACTGTTATTTATTGAACTTCAACTGTTATACTTTTAGTCGCTCTCCAAAATAATAAAATCTTCTACCTAAATATACCTTACATAACCCTCTGCCGCATACATAAACCTCTCAAAAGTGTCCTTTGATGGATTCTTGTACAAATAAACAACACTAAAAACCAATATTAAAGCTAACAAAGTCTTACCGCTTCTCCTAGAATATATTAACTTCTTAGAAAATAAATAAAATCTATTGAAACACCGTCCGAAAATTTTAATTCCTGTCTCGAAATGGAGACTCAATTCTACTTGAGTTCAGAGAGCGATTAGGACTCCCGAAATTTTCTTTATCCTCCTTGGATAATTTGGTTTTCTTCACAATTTTCTTTAGATCGCTGTTCTCCTTTTTCAGCTTTTCTATCGTCTTTATGTGGGTTAGTAATTTGAGGTCTAAATCCATGTTGCTCTGAAAACAGAATTTCATATAAAAATATTTGACAATCCAAAAATACACTGAAACACATTACAATCTGATACCACTGGAGAAAACGAGTTAGCTTTTTGAGCATCACTAATGGAAGAGAAAGAAAACTGTCAAATTTTTTGTGTGATTTGTATCATTACAATATTGTTACAAATACCACAACCTACTCTACAATTTAGATCTATTTGACCTACTTCATATACGCGTGGAAGATTCTAGTATTATCGGTTTATCAGATTTTCTGTTTAGTATATTAAGAATTTTGGTAAACATTTTTGTCAACCCACTATTTAGTAAATTAGAATTTAATATATCTAACGTTTCTTACCTGTGCAAGTTCTTCATTTTTAGCCTTGAGGTCGATGAGGTGTTTGATTTTCTGTTTACTGTTCTGGTGCCCAGCTAAATCTGCATATTTTTGAGAGACTTCCTTCAATTCGTTCTCCAAATGTTTAACTCTGTTCACTAATGCATCATTTTCTGCTTCTGTCTTTTCTAATCGAGATCTCGTATTTGGCTCTTCAACCTCAAAAAAAAAAGAGGTTGGATTTTATTAGTAAATTATTTGTATACTATAATTGCAGGCTTGTAGAATGTAAATGTAGATTAAAATATGTGTGAAAAAAGCAATATTCAATATAAGAAAAGGGAAGAAGTAGAAAGTTAAAAGGGAATCTTAAAAGTATGAGGTGTCTAATGAGGTAGAGACTGCAAAAGAAAAATACTGAGTAAATGAGAAGGAATGTGTGAGAGGAAGGGCCAATTTACATGGATTGATAAATATTGATCAAAACACAAAACTTTGTATGTCATACAATGTCAATTTTTATTTTATAAAATATCTTTTAATTTAAGATTGGTGTTTTATCATTTCACTACTATAGATAGATATTTTTAATTAAATTATCGTTCTGCAAAAATGGGTTAGTCAATAACAAAAGCATAATTATGTTAGCAGCTGTTTTTCTATCATTCAATATTCAATTTCTTTATATATTGTAAATCAGATGACACAAATTTAGAAAGCATGGATGTCATTAATGGTTCCACATAATTGAATGTAGTTTATTTCAATATCATGAGCATAACTACTATCCATCTTCATAGAATTACTCAATAGTTCTGGCCATTTTCCTTCGCCATTTATCTCCATGGTAATTCAAAAAATGCTTATGACAGTGATATTTTTGTGTTTGCTTGAATTTGTTCAAATTTTTTTGAAAGTTACCCTATGTTCATTGACCGTCCAAATCGACTAATGATACGGATTAAACAAATTTGAGAAAGAAGAGAATAACTGATACTCACTTTATTTTTTGAGTACTTCTCTTTTTCCAAATTTTCATATTTCTTGAAAAGTGTTTCATAAGCTTCCTTCAGCCTAACAAACTCCTCCTCCCAATGTTTTGATTCCGCAGCTTGCTTGGCTAGCTGTTCAACGTTACACTGATGTTGGATTTTTTTTGCTTCCAAGTCCTCAAACTTCTGCGATAACTCGTCGTACTTCCCAGACATTTCGATATACTTTCTGTGGATATTTTCCGTTTCTAACTGCTCTTCTTCATATTCTTTAAGCTTACGCTGGTAGTATTCTGAATAGTGCAGGTACGACTCACTTTTTTCTTCGAGATGGGCTATTTTCCTCTTCAACTCGCTAGTTTCTAGGTCCTTAACCTCGAGCAACTCCTGCAGCTGCTCAACGGTGTGCTCCAGCTTATCTTTAACAATATTCCAGTCCATTTCACGCATATGGTAGTCTTCAAGCTCGTTTTGAGACTGCTCTACCTCGAATTTGTATTGAGAATGTAACGTTTCAACGTTGTCCAGATCCACTTTCAACCTGTTGATCATATCATGAGCATCATGTAGCTGCTGCATGATCTCATTCTTTAATTTCTTTTCGTATTCGAGCTTCTCAGAGTACCTTTGCACCTCCCTCTTGTATTCATCGACTTTGCTTAGCAGCTCAATGCTCATTTTGTCTATCTCAGTTCTGTTGAGTTTGATGGCAGATTCGTATTGCATTTCTAGCTCGTCGTTGAATGTTTGGGTTTCCTTCAGGTCAGAAGTTAGTTGCAAGCATTTTTGCTCGAACTCGAGAATTTTCCCCTCGCAATCTGCCAGTTCTTGTTTCAGCTGCTCCACGTCCTGGTCTGAGTGAATGAGTCTACGTTTCAGCACTTCGATTGTCACCTGAGAGTTTTTTATTGTTATTTCATAGGTACTTCGCTCTTTAGCTATCTGAGCCATTTCTTCACTTTTCACTTCCAACTCCTTACATAAAGCTTCGTTTTTATCGCTCAGCTCCTTCACTGCCCCATCAAATTTACTCTTTGAAGTCTCATACAAGGTAAGAAGTTCTTCATAACTTCTTAGCGTTTGATTGTATTTTTCCTGGACACTTTGAAGATTTTCAGTAGATTGAAGAAGATCAGCTTTTATTTTGTTCTTCTCTATTTCACACTGAATGATGTTGTACTCGCTTATTGCTTGGCACTCCTTGAGAATAGCCTCAGCTTCTTTTTCTTGAGTTGTTAGCTTGTTTTTCCAGTCAGTCTCTACTTCGGTCAGTTTTCCTTTGAGTTCATCTTCTGTGATCAAGTTGGATTCCTTGAAATGTTGTTCAACCTAAAATACACGATAAAAACATAATGTCATCAATACAAATTTATCAAACTAGCCAGAAACAAGGTGTTAATAGTTAAAATAGGATTTAATCAAAAATGCTTTATTGTCGAAGAATACAAAACTCTGTCACCTAAAACTAGGATTGAAAAAATAGTAATATGTTGGTAAAAAGTATACATTTGCTTAAGCTAACTGCTTAAGCTAACATTTGAGGTATCTATTTAACAGGAACACATTCAGCTGTGAAATGTACAATGAAAAATAGGGTTTATTATTATGTAATATATAACCTGTTATAATCAGATAATGTGAATATATCATGTTCAAATGTTGCAGATCATCATCAAAGAATTCATTTGTGCTGTAGACGTATTCGATTTTCTTACCGACTATGACATTGTGAATATCTGCGCGTCACTTGTACAGCAAAAAGCACAAAATTATTCAAGTGAAAACTGAAAATATTGATTCATCTATTTGTTTAATATAATTGCAACAGTCCACATGTTTTTTTATTTTTTTAACAGTCTTTTAACTTTCAAAATAACTTTTATACACGTATTTATACTTGCATTAATTTTCAGAGATAATAGATTGATGCAAAAATTGTATTTATCTGTTTATTTTTGTAGTAGCATTGATTGAAATACAAAACTTTTACAATTCTGACATTAGTAAATATGCTTGAAGTAAGTTCAATAACACTTATTTGTTTATGAACTTTTTGTAACAACGAAATAATTAACAGTACTACGCACCTTTTTCAATTCCTCTTTAGACCTCAAAATCAATTGTTCCCGTTCAACCTCAAAACTATCCTTTAGCTCTGAAATTTCCCTATGCACTTTATCTTCCATCAACCTTATTTTATTGGACGAAGCTTCCTTCTCGCTTTGCAATTCGGACATAACCTTCAGCATCTCGAATTCAATATCTTGTATCTCCAGATGGTGCTCTTTTTTCAGTTTCTGTATTTCAACCGAGTGCTGGTTCTGCATTTCAATGCAACTCTGTTCGAAAGCAAGTAGTTCCTTTTCCTTAGTTTCTAACTGTGCCTCCTTGGTTTTTATGAGTCTTACGTATTCTTCGGAAGATTCCTTAAAAAGTTTAGGAAACTTGTCACAGTGGTCTCGGAGCTCCATTAATTCCTTCAGGTTGCCTTTTATAAATTCTTCGTAGTCCTCTCTTATAAGGGCAATTTCTTCAGTCATTTTCAGTTTCTTCTCATTCAATTCCTTCATTACATTTTCAAATACAGCTCGTAGCCTCTTCAGTTCATCTTCATGTTTTAAATTTAGATTTTTAATTGAATGTTCATAATCTGTTTTATCTAATTCGAGTCGATCCCTCTGTGATTTAAGTTTACTCATTTCATCAGTAATTTCTTCAAGTTGCTGGCTCAAATCTTTAATGAAGGCATTTTTGTTTTCGCACTCGACAATTTTTTCCCTCAAGGCTTCTTGTTCGCTGGATGTTTCATTGAAGAGCTTTTGCTGAGCTTTCGGTTTTGTGGCATGATCAGGACCTTTGATTTTCCTCTTCATTATTGTTGGCTGAAAAGTTATCATTAGATCATAAATAATCATATACACTACTCATCATTCTTTGTTCTGAGTGGATTTGACATTACAAAGCATTTATTGTGTCATAATATAGAGTATGGTTTATGTATAAGAAATAATAAGGAGGTTAAAATAAACTGTTATTGTTTAATGCCCTAAAAATTAACACTTATCTACTGCATGATATGTTGATAATTTATCTCTCTGTTACAAATGTATTTATATTTCCAATGATCATGTATTTAAATTCCAGAAAGTGAAAGTCATTGAATAGATAATTGAAAAACCTCTTATATGAAATCTCACAAGACTGCCTTTTTTATTAAAAAAAATTGATAGCTCCCTCTCGGCGGCAGGTGATGTCACTCTATTCACTTTTTTATCAAAGAGTAATGAAAATGATTGCTTTTTACAAAAATTTCGTATAACTCTGATATCTTTATCTGTTGGAAAGTCAAGAAGGGTAGGGACTATGTACGTCCGCACTATATAATGAACTATTAGACACAAATTAACTAAGTACCTACATGTTATAATATACTATTCAACGAGTGAGAAATCTGGTCATTAATCGGGAGAATCAAATAGTCAATCATTCGATCCAGTAATGGCTATTTATCGTGAGTAAAATACTATACTTTTTTTATAATTCATAGTGATATTATTAAATTTCATAACCCAAAACAACCTAAACTATCATTAAAAAATACTTCCTAATCTTGTTATTGTATCAATTTCAAATGCATTGGAAATACTGTTGATAATTAAAAAATCCCGTCCATCAATTGGATTTGAACCTTAGAAACCTAGTTTACAAGTCACATGTCCTACCAACTACTTCACAAAGATGAAATGGTTGATATTAGTGACCAAACTCTACAGATTATTTTACGGGGGATTTCTAACAACCAATGTTGCTAAAACCAACGTTAATGCCTATAACACCATCTCAGTCAAACGTTATTAAACGGGTAATGCTGAATATTTTGAAAAGCTCACTGGCGTTATAAAACCAGATTATTTGAAGCGGTGTAATAATTTAGTGACAGAAAAATTCCCTAATGTGCCAGAATTCCTAACTGAACATTATAATATATTGCCCGTTTGACGTTTTCTCATTCAATAGAACATATACAAGAAACAGCCACTTGAAAACTGACTAACAGATGCAAATATGTTTCACTACATCAAAATGCAAGAAAAATTTTAAATATTAATTTGAGAAAAAGTAAAGTACGAATTCGTGAGGCTGCTACACTTTAATTTTTTCCTGAATATAGGGTGTCTCAAATACAAATTTTGAAATGATATTGTTTCAAAAAGTATTCTTGCCAAACAACGATTCATTTATGAAAAATGAGTTCAGAAGTCTGACAGCTCTTTGGCCAAATTTACTAACGATTAGTCAAATTTCTTCGGTTAGCAACAAAGCTAGTTAGAGCTGAGTTTTACGAAGGTAGAGGTGTAGTTATGTTGAATGCGTGTGAATACTTTCCAGATAGTGGATATTAGTAATCCAATTGTTATAATAATATTAGATATTAGAATTTTGACAGAATTGACAACGTGTGCAACTACAAAAGCACTTTACTCCTTCATTAGGAATGGTTGACTTTTCGGAGTGAACATGATATTAAAGTATTTATTATGGAATATCTAAATATTCTATGGTTTTGCTACACAAATTGCTCCACTGAAAATCAATAGTTTATCTTTCATGGTGAAAGTTGAAGTTGAAATAAAAAGAAAGGCTATCCAGTTGATACAATTGCTACCAATCAATGTTTATAGCATTCAATTCAGTTACACGTATTGAATTTTTAAAAATATCTGATATGTTTGAGAAACGGGGTTAGTCTTGCTATAGGTAGTATGTGTGAGATTACAGAGTACATTACGTTATGGTCAGAAAATGCAAAACTGGCGATAACAAAATCAGAGATACAGAAAATAATATTTAATAATATTGCCGTGGAATTATTTGAAAAGGTTGGACTAATAATAGTTTATTTACACACTCCTTTCTGGAAGGTGTACATTTAGCTACTCACCGTTCTAAAACATGGTACGCTTTGTGTAGATCCAGTTTCAGAAACTGAAGCATAATCTGGTACATTACTATGTGGTTGACAACTAGATTTAAGCTTTGGTTTGGTTTCAGGTTTGTATGTTGCTGGACTAGGTGCATAGGCTGTAATAAATCAGAGAATAGTTAAAAAATTTTGGGAAAAACAAAAAAAAAGACAGAAAAAAGATTTTTCTCATTTTGTTTTTAGGCTTATACCAAAATTTTTAGCGCCAAGCAGTTGGCTTTGGAGTCTTACCATTTTTGTGTTGTTTTTTTAATTAGATTTTTGGAAGATTCTTAAGGACTATATACTCTGGTTACAAACATTTCTTAGGTCTTCTATTTCATTTTCTTCATTACCTTCTAAAAGTTTTAACCCTCCAATATGAATACGTAAAATGGCGTTTTAAAAGAATAATATAACCACAATCAAATAAATCGGATTTATTTAATGCCTAAACTAAAAACCTTCGTTGAAGAGTGACTAGGATACTTTGATTATACGTACCTTTTACTTCATTGAATCTTTGAATTTTTGCCTTACTAAAGGACATTTTTGAATAGAATAACCACTAAAATATATTGGAGTTTCAAGTGTTAAAGTATTGAGAGTTTGGAAGCAGTCTTTTAAATTAATTAATGTTATTATTTTTCACACCTATTCACATTGCGTTAAACTAGCTCTGATATATCAGATATTGCAAGTTCTAGGTAACTTGCGCAAAATACTATAAAAATAACGAACTGTGTGATAATTTAGGCGCCCAGACAGCTGCTGACCGTTATATTATTATGCAATATACAAAGAAAACCAATCAAAAGCCATAAAATAAAAAACATCATTTTCTATTGGTTCATTTAGAACGAAAAGCACGTTTGCCAAATGTTAACAAATATTGAACTGTTCCAGGAACTTTATTATTCAAATATAACTTTTACTTTCAATATTTTTTTCAACCAAAAGCCATGATAGTTGAATATTTTCCATAACTCATTCTTATGAATAAAAATTTAGTTTACAGGCTAAGTCAATCCCAAAAATTATAAAAAAAAGACTGGATGATAAACATCTGGCATCGTTGTTAATAATACTCTAAAGTACTGACACTACTGACTGGCACAGTGGCAAAGTTTTTACTGTGGTACTGGCGCATAAACATCTATTTTGACAAATGATATTTATGTTACGTATTCTCTATCTAATTAGATTTTGATGCAACTTACTGACATCTGGAATTTCATCTGAAATTCAATACAAAAACGGATTTTAACAGAGAGACATCATTGCTATTGTATTTATTATTTTATCAAACAATAAAACGTATGTTTCATGCACCTATAAAATTGAAATCATTAAAGCAGCTTTAAAACGTGTTTCAAGTGCAACTGGTTTATAAAATTTAAAACGTCCATTTATATAACCCTATACAATATTTCACGAAATATTTCAATAATTTGAAATAAGTATATTTTGTTTCATATGCATTCTGGAAAATAATAAAAAATGTTAGTTTGATTATATCAAATCCCATTATTTAAACATCGACAATATGACGTAGGAGTATGGTTGGCAAATGATGCTTTGAATTATTTATAATCATGTTCATTTAGTTACCTCATAGAGTATGCTATTTAGAATAGTCTTTTCCACAAATAATTGTCATCCTACAAAAAATGTTTTTTCATTATTATAATTTTCATCTCCTAAGACTTTTTCCCACAGGACTTCATGTACCTCATTTTTATGTCAATCCCTATAATAACAACGTTCATAGACCGAAATCAATTCATAAAAGTTATGTATTGTAATGGGTTTCTTCTTAGAAATACTTACTTAAGTTTATTTAAGTTCTTAAAATTACTTTTACTGAAAAATAATTATGAAAATTATTTGAATTCCCGTTGGAATTAGTGTCCCGTTGGACTCCATCTAAAGTGCAGTTTTAAATATGAATTGTGTTAGACGTCACATTCATAATTAATTTTAACCCAGTTGTAATGTTTTAAATTTCAATGGTAATAATTGTAAAAGAGTTACATTTATTATTTTACGTTTTATATGTAATATGGTAATCGCTTCCTAAACATTGAGAATTGGAGATATAATAGTAAGTAAGACCAATTAATGTGGGAGTAAATATCTATTACAGATGCTGGAATTTGATGATGTGGAGATGCAATAAACATCTCCTCTTGACCAATAAAGAAAAGACACGCAATCAAAAGACACATGTTCAGTAATCAAAAATTGATTCATTTGAAAATTTGATGTCATTGACTTGTTGCAGATAAGAGAAAGATGATCTCCAGTAAACTACTTATATTATTTATTTCCACTGGAGTGGTTTTAGCCCTGCCTAAAGAAGAAACTCACAGCGAGAGGGTTTATAACAGAGATTTGAGTGACAAGGAACATTTTGAAAATGAGCATCATAATCCTGAGTACGACCATGAAGCCTTTCTCGGAGAGGAAGCTAAAACTTTTGACCAGTTACCACCTGAGGAAAGTAAACGAAGACTAGGGTGAGTTGAATCACAACTTTTTAAAAATGAGATCCTTTTTCACTAAAAAATCTAGTTAAAAAACTAATTTTGGATCATAGTAGTAGTAGTACCTAATTGAGGCAATATACAGTTCCTTACCATTAAACACATAAATGTTTATCAGACTAGTTAAATACGAATTCAAAAACTAGTTCAAAATCTTGATATCGAAATAGTTATATGATACCTACAGAAAAAAATATATGAAACATTCAAAATGTCGAGAAGCTGCCTAAAAAAATGTAGTTCAGTATTCTGAAAAAATCGATTATAATTTTGAAAACATAAAATCACAAATTATTTTGGTCAGAACACAATTCCAGATATTTTTTATAACATTTAATTTGTTGATATCTATGTGACTTTTGACCAGAAGTCATCCTTGAAAGTGGCTGATATATTTTGTTCTCATTTCTGGTTTCATATAGAAGTGGATATTCTGATTCTTAGAGATAGTTTGTTCTTTCTGTTTTTTGAACAGTTATTTACATAATGGAATAGAACTGGCTGATACTTGATGAAAATCCATATTAAAACTCATTAATACAGTTTATTATGTGATTTTTACTATAAAAAGTTTTACAATAATCGTGACACGTATTTCACTATACAATAGCTTTCTCAAGCGTAAAATAATTTTTCGCCCAAGAAAGCTATTGTATCTCGAAACACTTGTCAGGTTTTTTTAAACCCTTCACAGTGAAAAACAAGTGTAAAATTATTTTACTCTTGAGAGAGCTATTGTATAGCGAAACATGTGTCACTGTTTTTGTAAAACTATTTATAGTGAAAATTGAACAATAAACTGTATTAATGAATTTTTATTATTTACATGTTGTTAGAGGTGAGACTCCCATCATGCTTCTTAATATTTTTTGCATAATTTTTTATTGAGGTTACATAATAGGCCCCTAAAAGTAACTTTTATTAAGAATATGTATATGAAAGCAAAAGTAACATGAATGCAAGAGTTTCTTGAAATTTTGATTGTAAGACAAAGACTGTATCTGAATACATTTAAATTTTTATATAAATTCATAATGATATGCTTCTAAATATCTTAAAGATAAAATACAAATTTCAAGCATCAGCTATCTGTACCATATACAAAACAATTGATATTTAGCTTAGAAGATATAGTGCATTGGTACGCTATAGTGTGTAGCAATCTTGTGAATGATATCTGATTCAATTCCATGATGGATGTTTAGAGCACAAACTGAACAGAAAAAAGTATTGTTACGATATTTACTCGGGGTTCGTTTTTAAACAACAACACTAATAATACTTAGATAAACTTTTATTCACTTACTACACAACTAGGTACAATTCACTTAGAATACTCGCTTGCTAATCTTACTACTCTCTGACTAATAATAATCTCTGTCGAAGGAATTAGCTGTTTATATACTCCCATCGATTTATCTCGAAATTCTAAGAAAATCGTCGAAATTCACTTGCTATAAATTTCCAGTT
>WOGN01008470.1:0-11281 GCA_015342105.1 Leptinotarsa texana
ATCTAGCAGGGGAATAAATGAATATTCAATAATTGTGTTGAAAAATTTCTTTTAATATATATCATATCAACAAACAATAAAATTTAACATTAACAAAATTTACCTTAATGTCAAAAAGATTAAGATGTTTGTAGGAATGTAGACAAAATCATCCCATGAAGACAATAATATTAATTAACAGGAGTTTCAAAAACCTCTAATAAAATATATAAAAAATGATACTGTCAAATGAACTTCCAAATGTGTGTTACAAAAACTGTAACAGTATAAAACATTCATATTATAATAGATAGGGCATACACCTTTGAGCATGTACAAACTTGTTGGATGTCTTTGGCAGACTATGCCAAACAAAATATTTCTCCTAAATAAAGTACTACAGATACATTTTCAGTTGTTGAACAAATAACTGGATAATATTCATTGAAGAGAATATAAAATCAAGTTAACAATTCAATAATAGGAAAAAAGGACAGCACTCACTTTGAAAACCATCTGATTTGAAACTTAACAATGGAAATAAAAAATATGAAAAAACATAGAAATGAATGATCTCAAACAAATAAATAATAAGACAAATACAGTTTACTGCAAGTTTATCACTATAAGGGTTTTAAAAAGAGGGACAGAATATCTTCCTCCGTCTAGGAGCTATTGTACACTTCCACAAATATGCACGAGATTTATTTTTCAGCTCCCATATACTACAATAAAAGATAGCACATGAGGTAGACATCTGATTTGCAGTACTGCACATCAAATCTATTGTAGAAAGTAATTCTGGAGAATCATTTCTACCATTCAACAACTTATGCAAAAAATTAACACATGCTTGTTTTCTTTATTTTAAGATATCAATCAATTGATCAAAACTGTACTTTATTGTCCAAGAATTAGTCCTTATTGACAAAGCATTGAGTGCAATAACTTGTGGTACAATTCCTAGTGTCAAATATATAAAAATTAAATGTAAAAATGTAAATGTAAGTATATAATTAAAAATATAAAATGAAATTTATATATTGAAATAATTCTGTAATGTAATTTTTAATAAAATAAAAGTTGAAGAAAGGGAAACAATGAATTCAGTATATTACAAATCAGTAAGGGTGGGTTAGATCGTTATGACACATAAAAAATGTAAAGCTTACTTAAAATTGGTAACATAACACAGTAGGTCGTTTCATTGAGATCAGAAATTTTCATTATAGTATTCCTGCAGGTCGTAGTATGCTTTTGGCATGAGGAAATCTTTTACTGCCTTTTTCAAGTGCTCAAGATTTTTCAAAACTTTTGAATATTTCGGTAGGTGGTTATATATTTTCCTACTTTCAAATATAACAGAATTTTTTTATAAGAGTTGTTTTCGGTATTGGCATGCTAAGATTGTTGCTACGGGTGGTTACGTAACTGTGAGTCAATACAAGATCAAATGCATTTAACACGCTGACGATGTTAATAATTGACATTTTACGAAAACAAGTTTAACTACGGGAGTTTCATGGTGGCCGTGGTAGTAGACGGATATACTGATAACGTCTGCCCACAAAGAAGGTACGTGGTGCTACCGTGAGGCTCCGTTTTGTGTTGTGTGTTAGTCCATTGTGATAATAATTAAAATGTGTGAGTCTTTTCAAAAGTGAAGAATAAGAGGTCTCCTACACGCCGGTTAAGTTTTGTAATTACCTGGTACCGGATCTTTCTCGACCGAAACTAAGAGCGTCCATACACGAGCCACAGTTTGCGGTCGGATCGACCACACAATTGCAGTCGCGTTCCAGCGAACTCAAGCCGCCCATAAGAAATACTGTACTATACGTACACGGGTGTTAACAAAAGTCAAAACGAACGTCTGCAGTCAACTTACTGCTGATCTCCGCCAAGATGTCATCGCGGCATTCGCCGTACACTAACCACAAACTTGCAGTCGTACCCAACCGCGTACACCGTGGTGTCAGGCGCCTCAACTGCAAGTGCGGTTTCTATGACCGCAAGTCGACCACAAAAATGTGTTTGGGTCAACCGCAAAGTGCAGTCAACGTGACCACAATGTTGTAGTTGCCTCAACTGCAAATATGTGGTCCGTGTACGGCCGGACTAAGTTATAACAGGTGTAGTTCCGATAGAACTCCTAGTAGACGAAACAGTGGAAATACCTATACAACAACAGGAGAGGACAGATGGAATTGAAAAGAAAGGCAAGGATGGCCACGGTCACCAAATGGCAAAACAAATGGAATAACAACTCAACCGTCGAACAGTTAACAAAAGGACTCGTGCCCGAAATAATTCCATGGTTAGAGTGCGAAGATTGGAGACAGAAGTTTCCATATCTACACTGAGAGAGCGCAGGAGAAAAAGAGAGAGCGCAGGAGAAACAGAGAGAGGGCGCAGGAGAAAGAGAGAGAGAATGCAGGAGAAAGGGAGAGAGCGCAGTAGAAAGAGAGAGAGAGCGCAGGAGAGAGAGAGGGCGCAGGAGAAAGAGAGAGAGCGCAGGAAAAAGAGAGAGAGAACGCAGGCGAGAGAGCGCAGGAGACTGGAGAGAGAGCGCAGGAGATTGGAAAGAGAGCGCAAGAGACTGGAGAGAGAGCACAGGAAACTGGAGATCGTGATGGGTACAACAATATCGCAGGCCAATATAATTGTGGAGATGCTACTCATGGAGATTACTCAGGATGTATATACCTCTGAAGAAACTAGCCACTCGCGCCAGCGAAACGTTAGGAAAAAATCCAAAAATTGACGGCCTTCAAATCAGAAAAATAGTGATACTGAAAACCTCAGCCGCGAAAGCCCTTACCAATTTGTCAAAGTGGAAAATCTTACATAACCACGTAAAGGAAATCATGGAAAGAAAAAAGAAATACCTCAGAGGACTCTCCAAGCTTGGTAGGTAATCTAAACAAGTCAGTTATATGCAATGTATTCCAAAAATGTCAAATGGGGTAGGTTTTAGCTGGTTGGCGAAGGTAACCTTGAATTAAGCACGTCTTTTGAATACTTCCTCCTCCAGAAAAAAAAGGATTCGTAATCAGTGCATAAATCCGTGAGTGAGAGGGAGTAAGTCTTATTGAAAAATTTTTATGAACTAAGGCGAGCCATAGAAACGAAAATTTTACGGAATACTGATATAAAATTGAATTGAACTAATATGCAAATATGAAAATATTTCTGAGAGACCAAGAATTGCGCGAGAACAAATATTGCTTTCCATTTTTCAAAAGTACAAAATGAAAGCAGTTTTCAATTTTCAAGTCATAGAGAATGGTGTAATTAAAGATGTTTTTTTTGCTCTAATCTTATTTGAGATCAGTATTTGCCGGCAAAAATTATTTGCTCTCTCTCAATACATCGAGCAGAGATAGCAAATAAATTTTGACACTTATTGACTTAACCTGAGTGCCAACAAAACACAACCTTGATACTGGAACCAGAATCAATCAAAATACAGAGAATCTGCGAGACAATCATAGCACAGCACCCAACCAACTCCCAAATATAGATAATTATGTACACTCAGTCAATGACCCATCACTGCGTACAACTCGTGCAAGGAGTCACACGTTGGTAAGTAAGACCTTGTTAATTCTTAGTTTGCGCAGTTTAAGGCAGTACAGCAGATTGAGGAGGAACCCATTTAATCCCTCTTACAGTGCTTGTCAAAACTACAACATTGCAGCTGAAAATGTCCACTGCAGTTGTGGTGAAACTTCGCTTGATACCATGTACTTAGGGGCGACTAGCTACAAGCTCAGATACTTTTTCTCGTCTTCATACTTGGACTCTAAAATTCACCCCAAGTTTACTGTTGAGACTGTTAGTTTCAACTAAACAATTAGTTATTCCGATGGCGAATTTTTCGCCAGAGGTCTGACCAACGTGGTGCTGCTAGAACTTTGTAACAGACCATAAGAAGTTAGCAAAAAACTCTGGTACACTCTAAATCAGCTATAACTACCTGATTTTAACTTGTTGTGGTCTACTGTTGAATACTTAACCTTCAATTAATAATACTGGTTTTCCTATAGTCTTTAGATCTCTCTAACCAAACAAAAAAACCGATGAAGACATAGCAAACAGCTATGCAAACGTGAAAGACGCCATAAACGAAATACTGATCCCTGGGCTCTAAAGCGAAGCCCACTTTCTTTGTCACCACCACAGCTGTCAAAATAGACTGGAAAATCAGGGCCACGAAGGTGTTAACTCCGAAAACCAAGCCATAACTTTCGTCTCGAATATATTTTGCCACCTCGCTGCTAGCAACGGTTATCATAAAGTGGTACAGAGCTCCGAAAGCTATGTAACATATATAGCAATGCTTTACGTTGAGTGTCCTTGCCGCATACAGTAACACAAAACCCTGCAGCAAGGAGCAGATGGTTAGGGTGAGTTCACCTTTCACCCTCCAATCGGCTTTGAAGACACCTGCTAATAGAGCTCCCAAAAACCCGCAAACGGTCAGAACAGCTTCGACAGCTCCGTTGTATATCGGCGTCGAAGGATCGTTCACTATTACTTGCCACAATGGCTGTATGTAAGTTTGCACCTGGATGAAACCGCAAGTGGACAGCGCGTACCAGAGCGACCATTTAATTACGTAAGT
Source organism: Leptinotarsa texana (assembly GCA_015342105.1). Taxonomy (NCBI): domain Eukaryota; kingdom Metazoa; phylum Arthropoda; class Insecta; order Coleoptera; family Chrysomelidae; genus Leptinotarsa; species Leptinotarsa texana. The sequence goes on from WOGN01008470.1 coordinate 4,607, forward strand.
GTTTGTGAAGGAGTTCTTGAAGTGATTTCCCATCAAGACGAAAGCGCTGGTTATCTTGGAGAAAAAAGATTGCTCATCCGCACCCTCTTGGTGGAAGTAGATGCTCTTTTTCACGCTGGGGAGGAAAACGCTCCATATTGTGGCGACGATCAGAGCTGAAAGAAAAACGATGAAAGTTTTCAAGTCAATCATTATATAGTGCGAGTTCATTAACTTATTCTACTTTGAAAAATTACATGAAAGAAAGAGTAATTTCGAAACAACTGTTTTTATATGAGTATACCCAAAAACACTTGAAATGTTGCCAGTGGCATATGGTGATTGTACTCTGGGTCGGTGGTATAGTCATTTCCCATTGAGATGTTGATAAAACTACCAGTATCTCATGAATCTTACCTGCCAATGTAATGTAGTTCAGTTCTCGATAGTCCATCAGACTGAGAGATATCAAGAGTTGAGCCACAACACCAGAGATGGCACGACCGGCCAATATGGCGGCTCTGGTATGGGAAGTCACTAGCTGGTACCATTGCGTATCGACGTTGGCATAAATATAGGTGTAGTAGGCTACCTCTGTGGCACAGAAAGTACCGTAGATAACCTAGAAAATACACATCGAAATATTTAGAACTCAACTATTACAGGAATAAATGATAAACACTTAAATAGTGCTGATAATCCTTTTTGAAAGTAATTTCGTAGTGGGAAAAAACTACAAAACACCAAATAAAATCTTTGAAACCATCACGCTACATTTATCTGAACTAATTTCTTGGATCAAGAGTTTTTGAAAACTTACTACGAACAAACTGGAAAAGCAATGAAATTGTTATGAAGGCAGTCCGAATGTATATTTGGCTAAACTATTGTAATGAAACCAATTAGACCCTGAAGTTGTACAACTCGAGAATGCCCATCATAAATGTAGAAGGACTGAATTTATGAATATTTATACATATATGAAGCCCGATGAAGAATGAATTCAAAATACTGGAAATATAAGGAAATGACCTTTGCATCACAGTAATAAATACATTCATAAACCGGGACCTAGACCTGAACATCCAATACGTAGACGCGTATATGAGAGAACACGCAGAAAACGTGTTACAAAGAGTTCCAGGTTCCAGCGCTGCGTGGCCTACATGAAGCGCTCAACAGGGACTACCCTAGATTTCGCGAGCGGAATGAGACCCACGAAGCGGAACCAACAACCACCTCCAAAAGTGCTGTCAGGCGGCTCCGATAAATAGTTTGCGAGCAAAAGACACTTGTCACCGGTTAGTTTAAGGGGACCCCATGCAGAAATTACATTCAGTAACGTCACGTTAAACAAAAATAACAGATGACAAAGTACAAGAACCTAAATGTTGACTTTCGACCGCAGTAGGTCAGATGTCAATCTTGCTGAAGTGCCCATCAGCAGGTTGAGGTCCACTCTGCAATGAATGGGAGTGGATGGAGGAGATTCCTGCTTCTGCAAAGGGAAGATTCTATCTCAGGACAGGTAATTTTTCTCTCAGAGAAGGATTATAGAGGATTACGGCTCACACTCTATCTTATTTGTATTTCATTGGAAGTGTTCACTTGTGTTACGACGTGTAATAATTTTAAAACATTTATATTATTACATTTACATTTATTGCAAATTTTTTATACCCCAACGTACGGAATAGTCAGTATGTGGCGTCCGTGAATGATAATAATCGTGTTTTTTTCAATGGTTTGTTAGAGAAAAAGCACTTATCTTGTGACGCGAAATCATTGTAAAACTGTATGTAGTTCCTTACTTCAGCAAGGATATAAAGCAGTACTTTGACGAAGGTGCCTGTTACTTTAATTAGACGAATTCTTGGAGATCCCATTGAATCAAGAAAAAGTCTAAAACACCGGCTCATCAATGACGAAACTCAAATAAACAGTAACCTACTCTTTGGCGAGCTCTGTCTGCAATGGGCTTAAAATAATATCGCAAAATTAACAAGAAACAAGTGATAATGTAATCCACGCGTGTAATAAACTTTTTCATCTATTTTTTTCGATAGCAAAAAATTCCCGAACTCACAAAACACGTCCTAAACATCTGAAACTACATACACCCGTTCGAGACCATTGTACCCACATAAAAAAAATTAAAAATCGCTAAATTTTGAAGAGCTGCTTGGGATTTCAAAAACAAATCTCAACATTTTTTATTCTTTTCTAATTTGCCTAAATCCCAACAAATATCTAGCAAAAGCCAGTATCAAAGTTTCATTTTTACAACTGCATCATAGCTGTAAACGAAAATAATCCATTCATGGAACTGGTCTTTGAAAATATCACGTTATCGTTTGCTATATTAGAAATAGTAAACGAAAATATCGAATGACATGGAATAGCATCCGACATCAATTTAACAACTGCCTTCACTAACACAAATCCCGTCAGCAATCACTGTAATCTAGTATCCGTTGTTAAAAATAATAAGATAATAATAAGTGAACGATATGTTATCGTGAAGACAGAAACAAAAGGTGGATGGCATTCAAAATAATAAACGAAAACGATTGGGAATTATTTCAGTAGTGATATTTTTCCTTCTTTCAATAAATCAAATAAACGATAACTTTTAATTGAACAGACTAGAACACAGTCCAAAAATGAAGAAACAATCATTTTAATATTAGCAGTTGCCCACATCTTTGCCAGATTTCCCAGATTTTCTTACAGCAAAATGGTGTAATGTATTTGCCTATATTCAATTAAAAAAACATTCTACAAACTATAAGCATAGTAAAAATCAATTAGTAAGTCCACTCCCAAGGTGACATGTATTAGCCTATATTCAATTTAAAAAAAACAGTCTACAAACTATAAAAATAGTAAAAATCAAACAGTAAGTCCTCTCCCACTGCTTTCATTCATAAATTAACAAAGTTCTCGGTGACCTCGAAACGAAGTGTGGAGCCAATTTCGTTCTTTTACCGTAGGCGTGCGCTCATATAAAATCAAAATTTTTGATTATTATAGAATATTTTGAAAACAATATTAACAACAGTGTATTCTTCCGACCGTTTATTATGACTAATCTGATGTCCATGGCACCGTCGTAAAGATTTCATTTTGAGATTAACTGCTGCTGTATGAAGACGTAAAAGCAGAAAGTCAAAACATTTTTTCCCAAAAAAACAATCTCTCCCAAAAATATATATCTATCAATTGAAGTGTAATATGGTACTTTTTCCAATAAATATTTGACGTGATTCTTCAAATTTTCTTCCTTGCGAGCCTATTGAAATGAAACAAACACTAAATGTGAAGCTTGACACAATACATTAGTATAACACCAGTCCAAAATCGAATAAGTCGTTTTTGAGATTAGCATGCACAAACCCGCCAATAAACAGACAACCAGGAACCTATAAATAATTTGCTTTGGGTCTACTACGTTGACAAAAACCCCCACTAATAGTATTTCTTGAATATTTTTCTTGTATACACAGCAATCAGTTATACTTTTATTTTGATCCAAACAGTGCATCACAAATACTTTCATTGTATATCTATTAAACATATTCTGTGTAGCATTTTATGACAAATAAAACTAGAGTGTCATACAGGACGAGCGAATTTTGTTGACTTCCTACTAATTTGTACTAAAAGCACCATAGCAATTAGTCAATTATGGAAATCACGATCAGTTTTGTTTGTGAAAACAGTTTAGTTCAACAATATTTTATAGACTGTCGCTTTGTTAAAATATTTACCTGACTCACCAATTTTATTTAGCAGTTTATTAGTGTTTATGACAGTAATATTCCATAACCATCCTTTTATGTGGTAAAAAAGTACCGTAACATGGAATGTTATTCAGCTATTTCGTAAATTCCATGAAGGTACATTCATTTGAAAAAAAGTTCCCCAGATCCGACATGGAAAAATAGCTTGACATATTGAGATAATGAATATACTAGTTAGGACAACAAAAGGATTGCTCCGAATTCTTGAAGTTCTTGTTGAATACTCTTCGTGAGCAGAAAAATAGCAGAATCAATACTACTGACCGCCCTGGATTGAATGGTTCCGTACAGTCTATCTCGTCTCGTGTTTGTAGATCTTTTGCTGGAAAAATCGCCACTGGTTTACTTTATAGTAAATGTTCAAGAGGTAGCAAAAACGTATGTGATTTTTCACCCAGCATTTCCTATTACAACCAGTCCGTGCAAAGCTGTCAGATCATCTGAAAATGGAACTTTTAACGGGTGATGATCAGTTGTATTGCCAAACATGCGCCAAACTAACTGACTATTATAAAAAAAGTATAGCTGAGGCACCAGTCAATCTAATAATGACACTGATGATCTTCAAACAAGGCGCATTGGTCAAAGACGAAACGGACTGATTTAGGTTTGACGGTAGTCGTGTCACTAAGTGTTCTGGCGATGAATTTTTGGAGCCCCTGGAGACACCCTACATTTTGTTATATGAAAGAGAGGACATTGGCAGACGAAGATCTTCAAATGATGTTTTGCTGCAGGTTTTCCGGGTTTTGCTGCAGCTGAAAAAGCAAATGCGCCATTGGAATCAATGAATCGCCCCGGAGCGCCAATTAATTTTTCTTGTTTCATAATTTAATAATTTGTATTACTTTTTTGCTAAATATTATCATTAAAGTTAATAATGAAAACGATAAAAAAAAAGGAGCTACTATGTTCATTATTTATTACGAACTTCTCAATAAAGTTTACCGTATTTTTTCATTAAACTTATACCAAAAATATAGTTTAAAAAAATTAAAAAACACGCTTTCAAATATGTTCGTTCCATATTTTTCAAAAGCGTGTTTTTTTAGTTTTTTAATACTATATTTATTTTTCACTTTTTAGTCCGATTTATTGTCAAAAATAATTTTTTTAAGTTTTAGTCACTAGTATTATAAATCTTTAATAGACGGCGCACGAATATAAAATTCCTCTCAAACATCATAATAGTAATACTGAGATGCAGTAAGTCTCCAACAGAAGGCGGACAGTTGTAAAAGTTGCTTTGAAGTAACGAGAAAATTTGTAGTAATAATTTCGAAAAACAATTCAGTCTTGATGTTTTAATTTGAAGTTTCATCCAAAATATTAATGGAATAAAAATATTTTTTCAGTGAATAATTTTATTTTTCAAATCAGTCTTTTGATTTGATATGTATGTCAAGCGCCTTAATTCTAATTTTTCGATTTTTTGAAATATTTGAGTAACTGAATTTTTTAGGAGTATAATTTACGATAAAGTTTTCATTGTTGAAATCCATATTCTGGTTTGCTTTCAAATAATCGAATTATATTTTAAAATGTATCTTCCGTTTCGTTCAAAACTTTTTTCTGTACTGAATCATGGGTAATTGTAAATATTTAAATATTTCATCTGTAGCACAAAATTTCGCTAACACTTATGATTCTTGAAATGTTTTTTATTTTGATTTATTTTGATATTTGGATTTCGAGCTCTCGATACTTAACTTACTGTTCAGTATATACTTCTTTCAATAATTTGGGTCACTCTGTCTGAAGGTACTTGAAGCCACTTTTTGAGAACATACAGCTACATAAACTTGACCATTGAAAACAACAAACCATTCGGTACATACAATTAACAGATTGAATGGGATACTACATAGGTATCTCAAATTAAACGAACAGGAGTAGCAAATCCATATGATTTTCAGTTAACCCTAACCTTCAAAAGACATGTGTACAAATTTCACAGCTGTCGTATTATTAGTTTGTGAGATAGAACATTTTGAGTGGAGCCGCTTTTGTTAGTTTGAAGAAATTGGTTAAATAGGAATTTCGTTTGTGCACTAGAATGCACCAACAAATACTTCGTGAAAATAATGATATATTGCATTTTATTACGGGTAAGAGCCTCACAAGGATATCATTTGGGGCCACTTTTATTTATAATCAGTATCAGTAATATAAGTATATGATTCCGATATAGTCAGCTTCTGCTTTTTATTTAATTGGAGTCGCATGACCTATATGTGTTTAGTTGAGAAATAAGTAGAACTGAAAAATTTTCAGCTTTTTCAAGATGACATATCTGATATATCAACATCTATTGGATCCATGCAGCGCTTTATAGATTTTCAGCGAATGAGGGTTAAACAATTTGTTGTTTTTGTTTTACCTGACTTGCCTCTTGCAATAAACTTCGGTTAGGAGGAATATTTTCATTTATGCTTTTTTCATGTTATTCTGCAGACAGGTTCATTTTCTGAAATGTTCCACTTCAGCATGATTTTAAATACCTGGTTCACAGACGATATAAGATATATAGTTCCTTTGTTTTTAATGATTTTGATATTTCGTTTCTAGATAGTAAATTACTTTTTCGATTTAAAAATCATTTACTTTCGAAATTATCGCACTAGCCTAATTGGAGTTGATAGTGACGGTACTTAACACGGATTGATAAACTGGCATTTTTCTGGGTACTTTATGGTCTTAGTCTGCACTTTGGTAATTTATACGAAACAGACTATTATGTGCATCAGGTCATATGAAGGAAAATTTACTTTCTCTTAGTTTGAACTGGTTATACTGTATACAGGGTGTCCCTGGACTTCCTCTTTTCCTCTCGGGAATGTATAGATGGGGTCAAGATATCACCAGTACTTCATATAACTTTTTTTCCTAAAAT
>WOGN01008471.1:0-11281 GCA_015342105.1 Leptinotarsa texana
ATACACTGAAACAACTTCATCCAAGTAGATAATTCATGAGTTCCGATCTGAAAATTCGTGTATGTGGATCTCTCATATTATCGAAACTGGCTTACTGTGACTACATTTATGGACTTCTGAGTGTTGACAGTAGTCGACTTCAAAAAATACAGAACTCTTGTATTAGACTTTTCTTCGGCATACGCGAATATGAGCACATAAGTCATAAATATTGGGAAAGGCGAAAACTGAAATTGTTAGATATGAAAAAATTACATCTATTAGCTATGACTCATTAAGTACTGAAATATGGAATACCGATTGACAAACTAATTGAAATAGGGAATATGAGTGATTATAACACTCGTAAGTCGGGGTTACGTCGGGGTTACTGGCAATGTACGAACATAAAACCTCCATTTTTCAGAGATCTTTCACGTACAATGCCTTCCACATGATTACAGTACATATACTCTGAAATGAACTTCGAAAAAAAAGTTGAAATCCCTATTATCAGCTCAATATGATCAACAAATGTCGAACTCTGCATCTACAGAACGGATAATGACCAGTCAATCACATTATGAATTTAAGGTACTTATTAATTTGATAGATCTCAGACAGCAAAATTATTCTACAATGTTATAGAATTATACTCATCGTAAATATTATAGCTGAGATAATTGAGAAAATTGTAAATTAATATTGTATTTTCATGGTTAAGTTGAAAAACACCGATGGGTGACACTTCGCCACTTTATCTTTGTCGAATACTTATTGTTGTTACCTCTCTACATATGTGTTCAAAGATGAATAAAGACGATTATTATTATTATTATTGTTATTCTAAGATTGCTGGATTACATGACTTACTGTCAGGAGTGAAATATTGACGAAAAACAATAAAATATGATCAGCAATATTTATTTTTCACACTTTACTGTTGTTATTATTATCGGAACACCCGATTATTTCATTTACTTACTACATTCCATGTTTCACACGGGTAAAATAGATAGACAGACTGTCCACAAAGTTTCGATGTTCGATACTCCTTCTTCATTCTCCACATCTCTGAATTCCCCAAACGATCTGGAAATATTCCCCCATAACTTCCAGCACCGAATCAATAACATCCTAACGATATAATGCGTCTTCCGTGAAGACTGCGCAAAAACTTTCTAGATATCCCAGTGAATTTTTTCTCCATTGAGCCCGTATAGAAACTTTCCGAGATCGACCGGCAGATGTATATCATGAAAAATGTGCCGTAACACTTGACCGAGTTCTTCCTATTAACGCGACATATTGAGAAAGATGTCCGAGCCGAGTAAAAACTCTTCCTGGACTCGAATGTCCCGTGAATGATGACACGAAACGCGATAAAAATGGCGGTGAGATCAAATAGCCAATTTATATTATGGTCGGCGGAGATACTTTGTTACCTTTATGTATCGGAGGCGGCCTTGACAGAGATAGATGATCCTTCTGGGTCATCGTGTGTCTGCGTGTACGCGGTCGACCGCGATTATTGATACATTTTGGCCGTTATAGCTTTTTCCTTTGAGAATCCGAATTGATATTTGAAGAATTTTTCGGGTTTGTTCCAGCAGAATCGGTACGAAACAAAAAAATTGACAAGGATTTTCCTCAAATTGCTGCATCTCTGAAGATTTGCGCTTCACAAATTGAATTTTGGAATTGGTTACGGAAACATATCAGAGCACAATTCAGTTTGGTGCATCAACGGTTTACAAGCACTCATGTCTGTAATTGGTACGAACATCAAAGAATCATCGTCTTTCGCGATATATTGTTGAGTGATTGACAGAATATGATGCAATCCTGTTCTGTTGTCAAATATTAGAATAGGATATAAATGGTATAAGGAATACATGTCAGGTTCTATTAATGGGTTTTTGAGTATAAAAACCAAGTTGAATTTGATTCGAAATGCTTCAAGCTCTATTATTTCGAATTATTCAGCAAGTTTCTCTAGTTTTGGAGAAAGGGGAAGGTTATCCCTCCTTAAATTTCGGGATATTTATAACAATGCATCCACCAAGTGTTCTGCTGTTATGATTGAGGAATGAATAATGTTCAATCGTGCCAATGTGATAGAATCCAGAACATCATTCACATTTTCTTGAGAATATATATAAGCTTTCCATGAGTATTCACAGATTTCTATGATTTTTAATATTGCTTCAATTTGTCATTTTGTCCTTCAATTCTACTTAAAAGCATTACAAAAAATTGGATATTTTTTTTAAATATATTCTCATTGACAGTGCTGTATTATCCCCTGATTTATGGAAAAAATATCCGTAAACTTGTTTCAGTTGACTGTTCAGACTGTCAACATTTATGAAAAAACCTATAACCAATAAATAACCGGAAACTAGTTCATATTTTAAACCAAAATTCAGATTGATCTTGAAGGAAATATAGAAAATAGACATAAGAAGATCCGTAGCTCGTACTGATATCTGTCTGTCATAATACATAATATTGTTTTGACAGTATAAACCTAACATTCTATCTTGTCTAACTTGTCTTGACAGTACAAGCCTAACTATCTATCTTCATGTCCCGATACTCAAAATAATGCAGAAAAAAAAATTCATAAAAATAAAGTATTACTATTCATAAATCGAATGTTCCATGCTTAACAATCATGTCGTTTACGCTGATTGACGGGACCATTGTTCAACCCTCATCAGAGGTAAGCTGACGGCTCACTTATCTTCCTTCTTGTTCATCCCTCACCACATTTATCACCTATTCGTTCACAAACCGTATCGTAACTCCTTTCGTAATCTCTCCATTTCTTCGTTCCTCTTGTTCTTTCCATCCACTCCATTCTATCCTATTTCTATCCATACATCACTTTATCAAGTGTTCTGCCGTTTTAGACTCGTCATAACCACAGAAACATAGCAGTTCCGGACCCGGGTCGAACCTGGCGAGGTATTCCGGGAAGCTGACAGGTCTCGTAAGCAGCTGGGTAGCCTTATGCGATAGATTCAGTGAGTGAGTCTTCTACAGGTATCTGTATCTGAAGAGTAGGGAGGATGAGTGAAAGTCCACATGTGACCCATTTTACATCCTCCCAAGGAGTTGTCCTCCTAGGTCATCTTCCATCCTGTCTTTTCCAGAAAGGTGGACAGGTCTCTGGGAGATATATCTGGGAGACATCTCTGGGAGACACTCCCTTATTGACGATTACTTCGGACATTCACATAGGACATGTCTGACATTTCCATAATCATGTTCACACATTCTGCATAGAGGTGTGTCCAGTAGCCACATATTGTGGAGGTGTTTTCTTAGTTAACAGTGGCTAGTCAGAAATCCTACTGTTAGGCGTATATATTTTTTCGACGCCAGCTTCCTAGCGTCACCAAGGGTGATCCTAGGATTTGATTTCATCGTATCTCTTTAGGGATTGAGTATGGGTGTGACGTTTGGCTAGTTCCGCAACTTTCTAAGTCATCAGACCGTAGGTACCACTGGGTCCTAAAATTCTCAGTCCAGCCACTTCCTTTGCTAAATAGCTAGCAATGCGATTACCTTTACTCCTGTCGTGACCTTTAATCCACCTCAGGATAACGAGACTTTGGCTAAATCTTGGTGGCACTCTAGTACTAGCCCTGAGGTAACACGTTGTCTATTCAAGGCTAATAGGGCTTGTCTGCTATCAGTGGAAATTGTTTTGTTTTGTATTCTACAGGTTCTGTAGAACAGCCGCCCAGTCACCCCCATTTTCCATTCTATCTGCCACTCTTCCCTGATATATTCTTCAATTCTATCTCTCTTCTCATTCTTGCTGATCATTATCCTATATTTCCAAGTGATGTTTCTCTTTCCCATGCTTTCAGCAGCCTCCTCGTGAACGTTCTTGTTGTCGAAACAAGTCTCTGCTTCCCCCACATTCCTATTCTTTTGAATCCTCGCTGCTCTTATTTCTTCCTGCTTTCATACGTTCCATAGTTCCAACTCCAATCTCCCTGTATCTCTATTAGTCCTGGCCCGATCAAACTACTCTTTCCGGAGATCCTGTCGTCCCCATTTCCCATTCTTCCACCCTGCGTTTGTACGCCCAGCCTATGCCGGTGCTTTCATTGTTGCTCCAGCATCCACGTAAACCTGTGTCATTCTTTCGTTCTCCCTCTCCTCTAGGAACATTCCTTGCAGCCAGGAGAGTATTTCATCCTCTCCTCCTACTTTGTCCTCAATCTTTCTCTTTCTATTCATCCTCCATTCATGTTGTCTGGCAGTAGCTTCAACATGAAGCGTAACCAACAGCGTCGTCCTGTGTGGAGCAAGCAGAAACTATGTCTGCGCTCAGTTCTCTTCTGATACGACAGGCATAAATTCTACCCTCACCCTTGTGCTCTATACATATATGGAGAAGAATCAAAAAAGCGAAGGCTTCACTTATTATCAATATACTTATTTTCAACTTCCACTAAATTTTATTACAATATCTAAAGAAGTCGAAGGAATATATCAATCGAAGTCCCGATATTATTTGAGTATTTGACCTTCCAAAATCTATAAAATAAATGATTTGAATGAATAGAAAATCTGCTGTTGATACTGAAAAGTTCAATTTGAAAAGTAACTGCGTGATATAAATCAAGGAATAATATCGAACATATGTTTATGAGAGCTTTCAGCAATATTTTCAGCAATTCCTGAGAAGTATTCTATTAGTATCGATTTGAAGTCAGTTGATTGAATTTTTATTGGGATAGTCTTCATCAAGATAGGCGTTCTATTTGCGTTCAAACGAAAATTATTTTTCAATTACGTGATATTTTTTGTGTTAAACTATTTTGAAGGAAGTTAATGAAGAGAAAATATTTTGTAATCATTGTCATTTTAGAGGCTATTGACAAACTGACTGAAAATTGATGATGCTGAATGAATTCAGAAAAGATGATGATCCTGGTACAAATAACGAATTTCCCTACTTGGAAGCATTACATAAAGTTAGATAATTTTTTTGATTTTCAAACATGCGAGAGTGGTCTGGGAAGTTTCCAACCTCAACATGAAGATGACACCACTCGGAAATGAAAGCTAGTGAATTCCGTTGATCATCTGTTGATTGTTACTCAGCAGATTGTCACCTCCTATACTAACAATTTGCTGAATATGGGGCCATTGAATATGAACCAGAATATATCAATACCAGAAGCCAGCTCCATTAAATACTTCGGTATAAAAATTGACCGACATTCGAAATGGGATAAACATATATCGTATCTCACAAATAAACTTCGAAGATTCATATCAAGATTCAAACTCTTGAAAGAATACCTTGATATCACCCATTTGGCAACTGTATATTATAGTTTAGTTCAGTCCCAACTTTCATACGGCAAAATAGGATGGGGAGGTGTAAATGACACACACTCAAATTGCCTCAATATTGTAAAAAAAAATTCCTTAAAATCATCTTGGGTAAAGGAAGGATATACCCAAGTGATAGTTTATACAAAGAAAGTGGCATTTTTGATGTTAGACAACTCTATTGCCAAAAAATGTTGCAGAAAATATAAAAGAAAGAAATTGAAATAACACGCTCAGATCATCCATACAATACCAGGAGACAAAAACATAATGTTGTTGCTCCAAAATGTATCAAAACAGTGGGACAGAGGCACTGCAGCTATCTGGGTCCAAAAACATGGGATTTATTACCTAAAACCATAAAAACTAGTCAAAACTACGTTACGTTTAAGAAACAAGTAAAAAATTGGGTAAATAGTTATGACAGAGATATATTCCAAAAAAGTATTTTACTGTGAAAACTGCAAAAATGTATACCAGTTATAATTCAATAGTTTTAACAAATTGTTTGTCCTATTCAGAAGACAATGATATATATCACTAATGAGACTCTAGATGTGCCTTTCAACCGACTGTGATATTTATCTCATGTGATACCTTGCATAAAACTGATAACCATCTATTGGAGATATTTAGATAATTTGTAATGAGATATATGTATATTTTTTTCACTGAGATTTCAAACCGATCGCGTTATTCACTTGATCTGGATGTGACGTTTTTACAGACCCGACTGTGATACTTCATCTCATGTAATATCTTGCATGAAACTGATAACCAATCATTGTGATATTTTAAATATTGTATTGAGTGATACATGAATATTTTTTTGTCATTTTTTAAATTTTTTTCTAGAGGCTATATCACGCACAAGGAGCAATCTTGCGATTGTTTTTTCAGTAGTACCATTGTTTATTTATGCAGCTCTCAAGCACTACTGATATAAACTTATGTATTCAATATTGTAATTTTCTGATAAATGAACATTATTATTATTATTATTGAAGGTTCGAAAATATCGGACGCGCAATTGTTGTGTAACAGTCGTATAAGGATTTGATGTGAGCATTTTTATAAAAATGAACCAAATCGAGTGTCAGGTTGTTATTGAATATTCGTTTTTGAAAGGCGATACGCCTACACAAATGAAAAAAGAGTTGGATTTTGTGTATGGGGAGTCTGCACCATTATTTACCATAGTGGAATTTTGGGCAGCTGAATTCAAACGTGGTCATAAGAGCTTGGTAGACGTTGAACGTTGGGGACGTCCGAAAACTATAACGACCGAAGGAAACATCACCAAAGTTCACCAAATGGTGGCAGAATTCCAAAAAACAGCCATATTAGGAGAAAAGAAAATCCTGTTCCACCAAAACAACTTATCGTCTGAAACCTTAGCGATTGCTGTGGCAAAAATCCGCGAATTACGGATTGAACCGCTTGACTAGCCGCCCTACTCACCATATCTAGCCCCAAGTGACTTCTGTTTGTTTTTTCATGTCAAAATTGCCTTCGAAGGACAAATATTTCAATCAGCTTTGTGAACAATTATTTTTCAGAGAAAAACCCTGAGTCCTATGTGGACGGTTTGCAGAGATACTACTCTACCGTAGTAGAAGTTTTTATGAACCAAGTAGTGATATCCATTCTTTACTCGAGAAAGTTGATGATAATAAGCAAAAATGAAGAAACTCGAATAATTCTAGAGAAATAATAATCCTCGTATTTCTGTACATTCACAGAAACTTCAATAATGTTCACTGTATGTACTCAATAGAAATTCGATATATCTACTGTTAGCCAGAATGGAAAGAATCGCTTGGAAGTTAAAAACTAATCTTCGAAATACCAACTTTGAAAAAAACACCGCAAATTCATTTCTCTCCGGCCAATTATACCCCTGTGCATTCTTCTCGTAACTTCATCGACTTGTTTGAATACTAAAATATTTGTAAAGCAATCCATCAAGTACGTTTTGGAAGGGTTCTCTAGGGCGGTGGAAACAAAAGACGAGCGGGGGCGGCGAAACTTTACCGCGAACACGGCAAGTTACCGAAGCCTGGGAGTTGTTTTAAAATTAGGAGGGGAAAAAAGTTATGCGTGCCCTTTTTCGATGAATTAATTTACCGGGATGACTATAAATAATAAAATCATTAAAAGCTCCGCTGTGCAAATGAAGCGGCGGGTTCTGCTTCACTTTCCTGTATTCTTTTTTCGTGAATTGGGGATTATTTGGATCATGTTGACGAATGGAAACGTCGGTGAATTAAGATTCGTTCTGATTGATGGCCTTTTCCAAATGGAAATATTCATTGATTGCTTTGAAAAATTCTACGGGGTGCAACATGAGCTGTCTCGCTCATCTTTTGAGCATATTACTTGATGATAGTAATAAAAGCTTTTTTATTATTATCACTATCAGAATAATACAGAGAAGTATACTTACAATTGACAGAAGATGCAGAAAGTGAATGAAAAAATTATAATCTGTATTATCTAGCCTATAAAATCGGCTTTTCTCGACCTTCTGTAAGGAGCTCATACCACTTTTAAATATTTTTCTGACTAAGAGTTCAATCACCGTATGACACTGTCAATATTACAAATGTTTTTGAGTACTTAGTTCCGTTCAGGAATTTGGCCAGGTCAATTTCCGCTACGTATTTTTCTATTTTTGTGCCCTCTTGTGGTGAGAAATACTCTTTCGTGTTCCAAATTATGATACTTTATTTGCAACCCAATTTGACATAAATTCGGTGGCAATGCATTATGGAATGTTTCTGAAGAATAATGCAAAATGGCGGTTGTAGTTTCCAAGTGTAGTTGTCAGTGCAACAAAACAATATGGTGGCTCCAAGATGACGGACGAAATTTGTAATAATGGTGGTCCGATTCGAATCAAAATTAATATGTGGAAGTTTTCAGGGTAGGAAATTTTGATTGTTCTGTCCTTGCAAAAAACAAGATGACGTACGATATTTGTAATTGTGGTTCGATTCCATTCAAGAGTGGCATATGGGGTTTCACAAGTTTCCAGTATAACTGAAAAGAAATAATTGAATTAATAAAAAAACGATCTTAGGCAAATGCGCTAAAAAATATATATATTTTATATATTTCATTTGATTTGTGACGTATGTTATTCTGTGCGTAACAGAATCAAAATTTTACCGCGCAAGGATACCTATTTTGTACTTGTGGCAAGTTTTTTTTCTCGCATTTGAAAGCTTTTTATTCAATTCGTTTCAGTCATGCTGATAATATGTAGCCGAAATCTCCACAATTTTGAATCGAATCGGACCATAATTACAAATCTACATCCTAGACCTACCGTTTTTTTGCAACGACAAAAAAATCACAATTTCAGACCCTGTAATTCCCCACTTACTGATTTTGATCCAAATCAGACCATAATTACGAATTTTTTCCGCCATCTTGAGGCCACCATATTGTTTTTCTGCATTGACAAACAAATCATAAAATCCGACCCTGAAAACCACCACTAATCAATTTTGAATCAAATTGGACCATAATTGCAAATCTTGCCCGCCATTGTGGAACCGCCATTTTTATTTCTCCCTCAGAAACATTCCATAATTGTCACCGAATTCATGTCAAATTAGCTTGCAAATAAACTATCATAATACGGAACAGATTTTTCCCGCCAGAGGGCGCCAAAATAGAAAGTCAATTAGCGAAAATTGATATGGCTCAATTCCTTATCAAAATACTTGAATTCCTTATGAAATTAGCTTAAGAAAAAATTAACTAATAATAAACCATCCTCACCGCGGACAGCCAATGGTATTGCGGTTTCTTCCCTTGTTTATCTGTTTTACATAGTTCATAAGATAGAATGTTGAATTTTATCCAAAAAATGATGTGTCACCATTATCACTTTCCCTTTTCAAATTGTTTGGGTGATAGTGACCGAGGAGTGGGGGGAAAAGTACGACAGTTGAGGTTATAATAGGAATATGCCCCTCGTGGATTACAAATCGATGGGCTTTTGCTTTATTTTCAGAATGTGTTTTGAAGATATTCGATTTGTTTCGTTTTCGGTGCCCCACCCTGTATAATATATGTCATGAAACGTCCACGGACGATGGTCTTGCGTTTCACCGTCGAGACGTTTCGAATTGAAACGTGCCGAAATCAGCAATTTCAAACAATATTACCTTCCCAACATGCAGCTATCGAACCTTCATCGATGAAAGCTTTTACGCGCAATATGTTCGTAAACCGAACGACCTCATAACCGATGGCGGCAAACTTGCCACTTTCCCGTTAAAAGTATCAACTTGTGCGAGTTTGCCGAGCAGCAGGAAGTCAATTCGGAAAGGCAATAATAATCGAAGCGGGCAATTTGGCTCCTCAATTTTCCATTGAGGGCTAAACCGCTGACTGGGCACCATCAATTCCCTGTCCGGTGGGATCGATAGCGAAACCAGAGACGAGAGACAGGAGTCAGCAGGACACGCGAATTTTCTTCGTCGTGGTGTGATGTTGCTTTGCTTTTTTTGTAGTGGAAAATAACATTGATAACACATGAAAGATTTTAAAAACGAACAAAGCTATGTTACTGCTTGCTCTTGGCTCTCTCAGATATTTTTGGGATTCCTCCACAGTTATAATAACGAATACCCAAAAAACAACTCGTTTCGATGTGAAAAATCATCTGGGCACTTTCAGTTCTATTAACTGGATTTATACGCCGTTTTTTCAGATAATACCAACTCTGCTATCTCGAAAACTGAGAAACCCACAAGGTTGTTTGAATTGGACCGATAGTCATCTCGATTTTGATCAGGTTGGAGCTTTGCTCCCTCACCCTTTGAACTGTTTTTCGTCAGAGGGACGAATGGGTCATAACTGGTCTATGATGGTGGCATGAAAGTCCTCAGACATCCATACCGCCCTTCGTGGTGTTACCCCTACCTGGCTGGGGTGAGACTGATGAAGATATTATTGATCTGTTAATGGAGGACATAGAAGGCTCATTCGACAGAGTGTCAGAGCTTTCTATATCGACAGGGGTCATCTACAGCGTAATCTGTAGCTTCCCTGACTATTTGAATTGGACAAATGTGTACTATTCTGGTTGACTATCCTTGTTCGTCTTTCACTGCCTGAATCACTGTGCATGCTGTTTTTGGCGAATGCATTGGCTTGGGATGTGGGGATTGAGCAAACCGGCCAGCGAATGCCTGCTTCCACGTATCCCTTACTCGATACGAGAATGACAGAGTCACTTGTAGCTCCGCTATTTCCTAACTGAATGGCATCCCAATTATGAGGTGTTTGTATCCGTGCCGAGAGGATGAATGACAGTGATCCTGTCAGCTCTCTCTACGGAACCTTCGAGATACTGGGCGCCCTCCCGTCGTAGCATCGCCTTGTCACGGTAATACAGGTCTCTGCCGTGGTTGATCTTCTTTCCCTAGCTTTCATGAACAGAGTTAATTTGGAAATTTTTTCCAACGCTGAGTCTACAGAGGAGATGCTTGTCGAGCTTACGACTCCAACAGACCTTCTTGTAAATTCAGATCAGGAGCGGGAGCTTCTCAACTCTCCAACTCCTGATCCAATAACTGAACATAAAAAATACTTTGGTGGTGCAGCCAGGAAAAGACCGAGTCGTTTCCTCGATAACGGGGTACCTTAAAAAACCGTCTTGCACCAAATTCTTTAGCGGCGTACGGAGAATCTGTCTCAGATGGAGGAACGTTTGCGCTCAAGTGATGATTCACCGAAACCAGAGGCGAAAAAGCTCTGTATTGTTGAATCTAAGGCAGGAGTCTTCAAACTTTGAAGCCTTCGGGCCATAATGATTTTTTCAGTTTGTTCCAAGGGCCAATTTCTGCCCTTAACTATATTTCTAGCCTAGGATAATTGCAAAGTGCGTGACGTCAGCAAACTTAATCTTTTTTTGCATTTCAAT
>WOGN01008472.1:0-11280 GCA_015342105.1 Leptinotarsa texana
CAATTTATGTCACGACGTTTCGATTGTAAGTATCCACAATCGTCTTCGGGTGATAACTGGACTTATTCTTCCGCCAAACGCTAATCTCCCGCTAAAAACCAAAAAAAAATTAAAAGGGGATAGGTAAAAGCATTCGAGCGACCTATAAAAAGTCAGATCTCGGAGGAATAAGTCCAGTTGTCACCCGAAGACGATTATGGATACCAACAATTGAAACGTCGTGACATAACTTGGTTTGAAATCTTTTAATTTTTCATTTTTTGTTAATAATAATTTTCAATTTTTATTTTTCAGCTTTTATTAATATTTCAATTTTCATTTGTTTGGTTGTTGCTTGTATGTTATTTCTCTGAAATTTCAGTTTTCTGTTTAATAAAATTGTTATTTTCGGTTAATCTTATTAATTTTTTAATCATTTTTTTCAGGGTTTTCAAATCAAGGGAAGTCCGAACCGATGAAATATCGATAATCGAGTTTCAACCATATAATCGATGTTCAAACTGTCCATTATGTACAATCGATCATACATAATCGAAATTGAATATCGATTATTTATAATCCACGGTTTGAATTGTTGGTTTTAAAATAATCATTATATTATTTATTATCATCGATTATCTATAAACGAACTATAATCGATGTCCAAACTGTTGAGTTTCATCTTCCTCTTGAAAATGATCACGTGATGATTGAAACACGTGTCGAGGTGTTAAAAATAACGATTTGGTGTTGAGAAAGAACTCCAGTAATATTCATGACAATTCAAACTGTCGATATTGTTAATCGGCAGTTTGAAATATCGATTATTGAATGAAAATCATGAAAAATGAGAAATGAAATTTTCTATGTTTTTTTCCACTTTTATTTGTAACTAATGATGCTGAAGTAGCAACGGCTACATACATAAGCCTATTTAAATAAAAGTGGTATGTGACCCTTCAACGAATTCGTATATTCTCAAACCAATTTTTTAAGATATTTAGAATTTCAACAACCTGAGATTTGAATGTTACTTCTCTAAGTTGTTAGTTGAGTTGAAGGCGAGTTATTGAGTTTTTATAATAAAAGAATAACATCTACCAATTTTGATTGATGTGATGTGATGAATTCTGTGAAAAATAGTTAATATTTTCAATAAAATGGAATTCTGTGTGAGGGACGAGAAGAATATTTTGGGTAGAAAGTCAATGAGATTAAAAAACGAATAAATTATATTTCGACCCGAAAAAAACAGAAAAATGATAGATAACTTCGACAAAACAGAAAAATGATAGATAACTTCGACAAAAAAAAAGTAATGAAAAATATTTTCATTCCACACACACTGTTTCTTTCAGTACAAACTTCGAAAAATGGTTCCTGCAAATGACACTGAAAAATTTTGAATAACACCTCAGAAAATGTCATATCATGGAACATATTCCATGTATTTGGATTCGAAGATGAAATATTCAAACAGACCCACAAATATTATACTTATAGGTTCATTCATTAATTTGAATATATAAATATGTTGAATTTATTTTTCAAGAACCAATTAATAAAGAATGCACGAGAATGGGACGATTGTCTCGAAAGATTCACTTGCTGATGTAATTCTTACAACCACCCGGTGATGATTATGGCATTTTGACTCATTTCTGCCCACTTACATCTAAAGGTCGTATGCTAATATTCAATCAATCTCAGCGATCATCGTTTGACAGTAGTTTTCGAAATTCAATCTTCCGGCGATATTAAACAATGAAACATGAGGCAAGAACGCCTTACGACACTAGTACGAAAAGTATAGTCATTAGAAGAAAATTGAAACCTGCAATGCAAAAAGCCAACATCGTCGTGATCGGCAACTCTTCGACGATATAAGCGAATATGCAAAAGAAATCCACGATTCAAAAACAATTTCGACCCGCGAAAAAAATCCCACTATAAACATGTAATTACGTTCTATAAGAGGCCATTATCGAATTATGTACGGTATAAATTTAATTGATCCCAAAGTTATGCGGTGCAATTTGCAGTAAATTCGAGTTGAGTTTTTGTCGAGACGAAAAAATCCGCAGAGTTCAGTTCCTTATTACCTCTGTCTAACGGTGCGATGGCTCAGGTATTCCTGTTACAAAGAGTCCGCATCTATCCGAACTAACTGAACTGCCTAACGTGTGGGACCAACGACTTCCATCGATGACACAGTTTCGCTAATGATGGTCTAGTCGACGATTGGTGGAGAAATTGATTGCTTTTCCCATAGCTAGTACGAATGCGAACACTTCAAAAGGATCTATGAACCAAGTTGGATGTCGTCAGAATTCATTTGAATAACATGTTTTATTCTGAGTTGCCTACCCTGCGTAATGGGTGGGTTTTATGCTTTTGAAAATGATACTGGTTTGCTTATAGACTGATCGAGTAAGAGGTATTTCAAACTTGTCAAGCCTAATCAGTCTCAAGATATCTTTATAAAAAAAATCGAGAAGCAAGAGTTTAAATTCACCCCGTGTCTGTTGACCAATAAAATTGATCGTGTCTACAGCGGTGTTGCCAAGTGTCTTGGTGTCCAATTATAGAACTAAAATATAGTGATCCAATGTGATGGACGCCATTTTTGTTGTTATTGTTGTCAACTCGGTGTGAAAACAACTGTTATAATTTGATTTGTTTCTTACAATTTTGTAATTGTAGGTACACTTTATTTTATGTGGAGAATTTTTATTACTTTGAATCACAAATGAATCCAAAACTGTTTATTCACTCCGTGAATTTTACGATTTGACAAAGTTAATTATTTGTATTGTTTTTATTGGTCAATGGAACAAGAATCGGGATTACGCCCGTGATGCCACGGGCCTAGAAAATCTGATTTTTAATAATACATTACGGGAGAACAACGGTATTTAGAAAGCTGAAACAAAGTTCACTGTTTTTCAATTTGAAATTACTATCAAATGAACTGTAAACCAAAAATCATGAAACAAGCCCATTGTCGTTAGTTCAGTTGTTATGTTAATTGTTCACGTTACTTCAACTAAATGGAAACTGATATCAGTAAAGAAAACCGAAAAATTGTATTCCACAGTGTACTCAACAGGGCAGTGTCAACTGATCTGTTTAAAAATATGTTTGATATTTGTTTTTCCGTTAATCAGCTGTCGCCCCATTCGAACGACAACTCTCAAAAGTTGAGAAACTTGTGCGAGCTAAGGACTAACGAGGTCTTACCTTTTAACGTGTGATTCCTAACACTGATAATGATATACAAAATGGCCAACTCAGAAAAAGTGCATGTGCTCCAAACATCATTATTGATGGGGACGATAAAATCCATACTATGACCAATACTTTCTACACCAGCAAATGAAATTAAAAAATGGGCCTGGAGTTTCGCAGTGGTGTAATGATGGTGTCATGTAAAACTAAACGGAAATTTTATTGAATATTAAAAGTTTGTCGTACAAGTACAGTATTATTACTACAATTGTCGATAGAGTTGTCAAATCGTGTAATATGATTCAATAAATTTGTTTGAATTGCTTCTAATAAATAAATAAACATCATCTACAAATGAAAACTGGCACCAATGGCGAATTCACAGTGTAGTCAGCATAAAAAAACGTGTCCCAAACGATATCCTCAACCATTGCTTCTTTTCATAGATTGAGATAGATTTCGATAACCACAGAAAGTTATGTTGTCAGTGACAGTGGTAATTAATGATGGGAATGCAATTTGCAATTTATTTTATAGACAAATATATGTTACATTAAAGCTTTGTTGTGAGGTACAAAATTCATAAATATCCGCTTTGCTAGAAGGGAAAAACCCTTTCTATAAGAGATGCTTAAAAGTTTACCAAACACTAGTGAAAGTTTGTCGGCACATTCAAGTACGGTATTTTCAACTAATGACTAATCCATTGTAGTGTTTCATTTCATATTCGAACATCATAAAAATCAGTATGATTACTAAATTTGTTGTGTTCACAGAGAACCATCATACTTGTACGTATTAACTTCTGTGTCATCATATGGTTTTGGTAAAAAAAACAATGACATCTTCTCTGATGAAAGCACTATCTATGGAATGAGCAGAAAACTCAATTCATGAATATCGAAGATAAAAGGGGCTCCCAATCGTTGCTGAAGTAAGCTTACATTGCAAGGCAACCAGAGCCTAAAAATAAAGCAAATTAGACGGCGTTGTTTCGATATGCCTTGGGTTTATATCAATGATGCTAGGCTGAACGAAAAAATATTGCTGAATGCAACAGTCCAGCATTGCAGCAAGAGACGACTCCAAAAGCTTGGTTTATTTTTGATATTCGTAAAATGAGTCCTCTTACGTGGAAATACCCTTCTCTCACTTAGTTGAATTCTACATCTGTCTAGCAGTCTAGCACACAAATACTTTATAGATTCTGATTTCGACTGTATGGTATAGGGTTCGGAATCGTATCTAACCATCTGCTCCTCCTCCTCTAGATAAAGTATTTTATTTATTGGTCGCTTCAAGTATCTAGCAAAATTCGAATCATAGTTGAGTTACTCTATCTAGATTTTCAAGAAATTGAATGAATTGAATTTTTGGTCTCTGTTAGTTCGTTCGATGACAAACTGTGATAATAACAGCCTCTTAAAAGTTTGTTTGAAGGTGATTGACATTTCATGATGAATTTCATTAGTTCGAACTTCCATTGTGTGATATTATATAAAATGATTTGAAATTCCTGAAAAAACTAAAAAAAAAGAAGAAAAGAATCAAAAGAGAGTAGCTGAAAAAAACAATTATACTAAGCATTTACCGTATACCCTGTGAGTGCGGAAAATCCTATATCAGTGAAACTAAGAGGCCATTAAATGTTCGCATTGCCGAGCATTTGAGGTGAAACCAGCAAATCAGGAATAGCAGATCATGTTTGGACCCCCCATCAACATAACCTCGAGTGGTCCCAAGCTGAGATCATACACAGAGATGAACATTGGTTTAAGACGAAATTCACAGAAGCCGCACACATGTTGTCCAATAATGTATTCAGCCAAGCTAGCGAAGAGACAGGCAATATGGAAACCCATAATCAAGCGAAAAAATGGCCAACTACCGCCAAACGGTCACCTCTCAATAAACCGGTGAAGCGGAAAAAAGAAAGCGAAGATCAGTGAAACTACTCAAATGACCCATAAATAGTCATCTCTCGAAGGAATTAGTCTAGTTATCACCCGAAGACGATAGTGAAGTAACTTTTGGAATCTCTTGAATTTTTATTTTTTTTTTAATTGCTCTGTTTTTACTTATATTTTATTTCTCTGTTATTTCATTTCAGTTTTTTTTCTTAATATAATTGTTATTTTCAGCTATTCTTTTTTACTTATTCTTTTTTTAAATTCTTTCAGGGATTATAAATCATTTTATATAACATCAGACAACGGAAGTCCGAAGTAATGAAATTCAGCCTCTTGAGAGGATCGAACCCAGTGTCTAAATTAACCAATAATATTTCTTCAATTTTTTTATCGTTTTTCTAAAGATTTTGAGAATGATGAAAATTGTACGGATGAACTCGTACTCTATGTTCCTCAAAATGAGTTACAGTTTGTTTAGGTTAGGTTATGTTAGGTTAGGTCAAAAGTGAGTGTGTCTATTCCACCCTCAACCGCAACCCGCAAGGGTTTCTTGTGGCATACACCTATTCATGCCGAGAAGGTGAAGATCAACGATAATAAAAAAATGTTTTAACATTACCGTAATGTAAATGATTCGTAATCCACATATATATTAGTACATTAGAAAAGTATTCATATATACTGTAAATCGTATGTAGTATAATATTATTTCAATACTAGAAATTTGGATTTTTATGTTCACTAGATTTTTGCCTAAAATAAAAATCATTTTATATTTCATATCAGTGAATCAATGAATAATTAATTAACCAATATTGTGGGTTTATAGCGACGACTACCTGGAACACTCCTTAGTGAACCGACATTTTTTGCGAATTCTACTTTCCAGATATTTAGAGCTTCTGGTTAGAATCGTAAAATGAGGTACAAAAATAATATGAGTAAGTACTATTAATTTTGATTTCACTGCCATAAAATTAATCAGTTCGTCCATTCATGGCTAAAGCGTGACTAAAGAAGTATGTTTGGTAGATGGTAGATGTTTTGGAAGTTATTTTAGTTAGGTGTTCGTAAGTTAAGATGAGAAATCATTTTTGTCGCATTTATGTCACCTCATTATATTTTTAGTCAGTTTCTGCTCAGAACATAAATCATGTTGAACGTCGATCGTATACGGGGTGCTGCAAAGTAATCGAAAAATGGAGTATGGAATGATACCTAATGACTGATTCTGTGTCTTCATCGTTATTTTTTAAGGTTTCATAACTTGATTCTTTCTTCTTTGGAAGTTTTTCACTATTTTTGTTCAGCGATAGAAAAGTAGAAAGCCGATTTTTTTTCTCAAAGTATATATTTTTCAAAAAAGTTGATCTAGAATGTATTGGAATTATAAAAAATGTGAATTATTTGCGGACATAATGAATTTTGTAGGCATAACTGAATATTATTCCAAGCTCACAGAAAGGACCTCAATAGGTTGGTTTACTACATTAACGGCCCTCTTTCATTTCATATACCTCTTTCTGTGGATAAACAAAGTCCATAAGAAAAATTTCGGCTTACTAGTTCGCAACTGAACTACCAAACTCGAAGCCAATCAATCATTCACCTTTTTAAGGCGATACGAATCCGACCAAATATAGTTATTACTTTCACCGATTTACGGCCAAGTGCAAAAATTACGACGTCGTATTTGTGTTCTCTTTACATAAATTTTCTCTCAGTCAGACCTTGACTTAGAGATTTTCTGTTGAAACTTTCACTGCCGATTATAATCGTTGTTTGTTTTCGATGATCATTATTAATGTCTTTGACAAACTGTATTTTATGGGCGTTGCGTTTATCGGTAAGCGGTGAAATGGCCCGTGAGGGATAAGGCTGGGCCTTACCATGCGCCAGATGTGTCTCGACAATATAATTCGAGCTGCGTTCTGTGAATTTTTATTTTTATTGTTTTGGGAATGCTAGCAGACTGTTCTACATTCTGTGATTCTGCTAGAAAGGTGTCTCGGCATGTAAAATTTGGTTTTTACGTTTGGGTATTTGCGTTAATTATAAATAACAACGAGTTGTTGTAATTGGAAATTCCGCGTAAGCGTGCTGCTCTTTTGAAGGTTTTCTTATTTTGCTTATTCGTTGACAGTATGGTAGTAGTACCTTTGGTGTAACCTACCATTTTATAGTAAACTATAAATTGTAAATGGGAAGGAGTTGGCCTTTTTGTTCATAGTCTCACTGTCTTCAAGTACCGCTTGCTGCTTTTTGCAAATTGTCAGTTTGTGATATGTAATGGTAAGCTATCTGGTGTTTGTTTTCATGATACAACCCCTGGATACTGAAAGTTCATCTGTGTCAGTAAAGAAACTTTTAAGATGCCCTTTCTCCTCTTAGTAAACCCTGTCAAGGGATTTGCAGGGATAGACCCTCTTCTCTAGCTATTCATGGGACCCATTATGATCTGTAAAGTCACAACAGCATCCACTCCTGAGCGTTCAGAGCAAATCGACATCCACTAAACGACCCCAACTGTCCTCTCTGTAAGATCAGATATCAGTTCTCTAACTCCTCATCCTGGCAGTTTTGTGATGCAGCCTGGAAGCGACTGAGTCACCTCACCATGAGCAGGATATCTTGTTAATGTTTTGCAGTAAGCGGTATCTGTCTCAGAGGTGAAAAAGTCCTGCATTTCCTCATATGGGAACATTGTACATCAAGAGGAGAATCTTGTTTCGACAACCTTGATATCGACCAATGAACTGGAATCTTCACGATATGCCTTTATGACTGTCCATTATGCTTTAATGAATATGTTTTAGAAAATGGTCCACATAAACGAGGCCACAACTGCAGATTTCTACTTCAATGCCTACAAGTGAGGATCGAGAGAGCGTCTCCTGTATGGTGGCTGTATTAAGTACCTGCAGTCATGGAAAAACAACTTTCTGAAATGAAGGTAAGGAGACCTTCTTCCCAAGACACATAAATTTGTGTAGTTTATGTAGTCGCAGACTGTCCGCTGACCAGGTCTTCACTAGACTGATCAAAATGTGCAATGGTCTGTCAGTCTTGGAATGGGCTATTCTTCACAAGGAAATGCTTTGTTGAAAAGCTGAATTTATTTAGTGGAGTTTGAAAAGAAGTGATTGATTCCTCGCGGTAAATGATGTTCAAAAATACAATTTATCATAGAATCTTCAACGCTGAAGGGAAAAAATTGAAAGAATCTGCTCACATTGTTAGTACGGTGTTTGTTGTATTTCATTAACTTTCTCAAAAATATAGGAAGAATTGGGGGAACATTTTATAAAAGTAAAATAGAACACAATAAAGCATTTGCTTCATTGAATTCCTAGTGGAGCTGCATGAATGATTTATCTTATGGTTTAGGAAAAAGAAGCAGAAAGTAGTAAATGATTTTTCTACTTTCTACTTTTTCTGATACTAAGAAGAAATAATGATTCGTATTATATTCACAAGATGAATAACGAGTATTTTTTAAAAAGTGTTCGTTAATATATTTTAAAGAAATTTTCTCACCAGTGCCTATTTGATTTGTATTGACCGGACATCTTTCATTTTTGCCTTACCTACAAATAAGAAAAAAAACATTAGTTGAAAATATATCTAACAAGAGAAAACTTGTTGCTAAATGGACTATACATTTCCAACGTGCATCAAACATCTTCAATGTGGATGCATTTAGAACACAATTGGGAAGACACCTAATTTTTTTTTATTTTGATGTGGCATTTCAAAATATTATCGATAATTCCATCTTCTGTTTAAGTAAAGGGTATGTTTCCTCTACTTGGAAACAATTTATTTCTGCGTCTTCATTAGTTTCAATCACCAAGTCCTTGTGGTCATTTATTTTTATGTAAAGCTACTTCTGGATTCTCGGTAATCTTAGATACTCATAAAGCACTTCGAATTGGTTGCGTAAACATATGTATCTGTTGGTTGTCATTATTCGAGAGAATGTTTTCAGTGAGAAAACTTAATAGTATTTTCAATAGTCCAGTTAGAAAAGAGCTACGTTAACATTCATTTCAGAAGGTAACAGGATTTTCAATTTTATTTTATTTGACTTGTAGGTCTTTGCTGGATTGAACAAATTTGTACAACATTACCAAATTGTTCAATAAATAATTCGAATTTGTCAATCATTTGTCAAATGGTTAACTAAATGATCTGATATCGTAATTCAAATCCAGTGATATCATTAGCGAAAATAAGCAATCTAATAAGAAAATCAATCAGAAAATCAGTGATCTCAGTGACTGTACAAGGTACAATGTTCTGTTTACAGAACGAACCTCTGAAACCTCTGGCACAGATTACATCCAAATCAAGCAATTTTTCCAATCAATACTCTTCCCGACGGGAGTTCCATCATACAAGTTGGTGTCTTCAGGAAATAAAGACGCCAACTTGACCTTCATCTCCTGAAGATGATGAGACAGGAGATGAAGAAAACTGTTGATGCCAAATTAACGTCTTCATCTCCTGAAGATGCCAACTTGATTGGTGAAACGCGCATCGAGAAGAGTGTTGCAATTCTGGTGATTGTTTTGGATTTTCATATCTACAAAAAGGTGTTGAAAGATACGACCAAAAATGATCATATTATAATTTCTATATTCGAATAGTTTCATTATCCTATTTCTCTCCTATTTCTCTGGATCAATCTGCATATTTTTCTCAAACTTCCATTCGAGCATGTAATTTTCAGTCTTCTACTTTATTACTCGTGACGGCCCTACTTTGTATCAAAGTTTGAGATGAGATTTTTTGAAATCAATCACCAAAAAATCTTCATATTAAAGTGAAGACGATTCAAGAAATAAGAGACTTAGAAAAAAAATCAATGAATGAAATTTTGATTCAATTCAGGAGAGATTCTTACAACTTTCTTCACGTTATAATTTCAGTAATCAATTAGATCATCGGATGATTGATGCGACCTACTGAGAAAATGGGTAAAAATCAAAATCCTTCAATCTGTGTTATTGGAAGAGTAGTGATTATTACAACTGAATAATGATTATTCACCGCTAATAGTACATAATATATAACACATTGAATAGTATTTAAAACTCACTTCAGTTCATTCCAATAAATGTCAAAAATGTTTTAATCACGAGATCTAGATCAGATAGCCGTTATTTAACGAATACTTTAAAATTCATGAATCGCAGAAAACATCTAAGAGCGTCATATCAGATAAAATAGCGCAACGTCGAGATAGTGGCAGGTCGGGTAGGCAATCGACCGCTGTGTGAACCGGTGGTTCGAGCCCAGCCAGAGGTCGGACGATCGATTTCAATAGATTTCTCTAACAGATTCAAAGGTTTGCCTATCCACCGGTTAATATATTTGTCTTCCATATTTGCGTTCTCAGTACGTATACGCTCAAAAATGTCCAACTTTACGATAGGGCTGTCAGTTGCCAGATTGCAACACTAGGGTTGCCAAATCCCGAAACATAAAAGGCACCCCTTATGTATATATCCTCTGAGTTGATATTCCAAACCACTGATTAACTGGCCTATTGCTATTCAGTCGGAATGTTTCCATAAAACAAAGAAACTAGGTCGTATTTATAGACGCATAGTGCTTTACCGAATGTGGGTAGGTGTTAATTTTCCTATTTCCACACCGTTCCGCTAAATAACACACTCGTACAGCGCATTTCTTCTTCCTTATTGACTCATTACCGTTTCTGCATTTTCACCTAAGTCGACCTTAAAGCGATCGAACTCGGTACAATGAGAATATTCATTCCATGTGAGACTGCGAGTTGCTGATAACTTCCGTAAACAAATGACTTCTTTTTGGCGAATGTGGTACTTCCTGTTTGGAATTTGGAGTAGGTGGTGATGTGTGAGAATATGGATCGCTATCGTTATTCGTTATCACCCTGGAATCTGGAATAACCGGTGATTATAAAACCCTGTGACGGAGTTCTTTCAAGTGAAATATAGGCGTGATAGTAACTTCCTGATTCAAGAGAGGGGTTCTGCAATACAGACGGAGATATACACGCGGACTCCTTCGAAAATTAATAAATAAAATTTCATGAGATTAATATTATTATACAGGGTCCTGCAACAGTGGCGCGGTGTTCCATATCTCTATATAGGAAGCAGATAGGAATCTAATT
>WOGN01008473.1:0-11280 GCA_015342105.1 Leptinotarsa texana
GAGACTCGGACTGTCGGAAGACAGTGTGTGTCACCTCTGTTTGTAAGATTATGAAACAGCAGAGCACATACTTTGTGTCTGCTCGGCTGAAGACCGAATCAGATTTTATGCGAATCAGAGATCAGCAGTGTCGTACTCTTACTATCTGGCCTGAAAGATCACTTACCACTCATACAAACTAATGGGCTTTGTTAGGAAGCTGGGTTTATATGGTCGAGTGTGAATAGGTGTGAGCCACAATGAACCCTTGCGGGTTGCGATGAAGAGTCAAATAGACCTACTCACTTTGGACCTTACCTGAGCTAATACTACACAATGGGATTGAACCTGGTAGTTTATTGCAGTTGATAAGCCAATATCTTTAGAGTGAAACATACTATACCAATTTTGACCATGAGACCCAACTCGAGGGTCCCATTAAGAGACTCGGGAGGGAACTCATGTAGGCGAGTACGGAAGCATGATTTGAAAATTAATAGTGGGTACTAAACACGCCTGAAGTGAGACAAGTGTTGTAGTATTGAGAACTTTTTAGTGAAAATCTCGTATCAAAATGTTACTCGAATACGTTATGGATCTTCTGCAAGTATGGAATAATTCCATCACATATTTCACGAATCAATTACTTATGTCTGAAAACAAACCATACTCCGTATCGTAGACATATGCCACACATCAATCCTGCAAGATCTGTTCCAGCACTTAGTCGTTAGTGTCATCACATGCTCATGTCATCTGATACCCAGATATAAGTAGAAAAGCCATCACAAATCAGGAATAATCATTATTGCCATAAGTGAAGTATACCCTTACAAGTATTAACGTAAATGATTCGTAATTTAACTACAAAAAAACATTTCTGTCGAGATACTGCGGTTTGAAACGATCTGATAGAGGCAGACATGTGGTGAAGAATAAATATATTTTTATTGGTGAGATGTACAGTGAGATATTGAGTTTCAGTTAATTCATGATTGTGCAGTGCATTAGAAATGATTTTTTCCTCAAATGAAGCGATGAAAACTGAAAATGGAATTGAAAGAAAGTTTAATGATTTCGACATATATATACAGTGTGTAACATGAGTACAATAAAATACTCAAGTCACGTATTCCTGAGACAATTTCAACTTGTGTACACCTGTGTTGAAATTGATATTTTTCAAAAAGGAAGTTATTTTAACAAAATTTGATAACCGAGGTTTTTTGACGTGAAAAATGATAATTTAGTATTAATTTTCATGTAACATCAAGAGGGCGCTGGGTACGCTGTCATTATGGAATTCAAATTGTCCTAACTTTTTTTATAGTAGTCTTTTAGTACTTTCCATGAAAAAAACTTAATTCCTACACCTTTTCCAAGTAAAAAAGTTACACTTCCCGAACAACGCTTGAGGTGATTATTTTCGAGATATTTACAATTTTCTACAGCGATGCATATTACTTAGCTCCTAGGGCGCTAAGTGAAATTGCCGAGAATATTAGAAAAACTAAATATCTAATGAATCTCGTCAAAATGAAAAAAAAATTATAAAATGTTTCTCATAGAAATAACTAAAATTGAAAATTTTCAGCAATTTGTATCTCGAAAACGAATGATTTTTCGATGAAGATTTTAAAGAAAAAAGTTGTTTATTTTGACATACTCAGTTTATCTAATGTTCTCAGCAACTTGGTTTAGCGCTCTAGGAGCTAATAAGTAATATGCATCTATATAGAAAATTGTAATATCTCGAAAACAATCACCTCCAGCGTTGTTGAGGATGTGTACCTTTTTTACTCGGAAAAGGTATAGGAATTAGGTTTTCTCATGAAAAGTACCAAAAGTTCACTGTCAAAATATTTAGGGCAGTTTGTGAAAATCTCACTATAGTTTTATGAATACGTTTGTTATGGATTTTCATCAACTATCGGCCAATTCCATCATAGGTTTTTATAACACCTGCTACAAACATTATTTTGAAATGTAATGTAAAGTAATCTCGTCTCGTCTCGTCTCATCTCATCTCATCTCATGTCATCTCATGTCATCTTATCTTATCTTATCTTATCTTACCTTATAGTTTCATTAGCACGGTAACTTTTCCTTAGATGTGGAAGAGAGGGATTTTCTCTTTCAGTTGAAACATCTGTTGAGTTCAGTCAGTACCCAAGGCAAGAAAATTTTCCTAAATAACTTACAACTTGTTGCTTTAACTGTCCATCAAATCATAATCATCAGGATGGCCTTTCAAAAGGCAAAAAATTTACTTCATGAATAATCTCCAATATTCCTTTGATTTTTTCAATGTAGGGAGTGTCTTCATTTCACGTTTCAAATTCTAATCATGCCATACGGTCTTTCTTGTTTACCATGTGGACGTCATGTATGATGTATCTAATATCTTCAGGAAGACTCCTATATGGTTATAAGAACTTGTCATATTCTTTATCGATTCCACTTTTTCAGTCTTAATCTCTAGTCACCTGCATCCTCAAGAATTACACATTTTTTGTGAATTGAGGATTCCTCGAGACAAGGTAACTAATGCGCATTGATTTGATTAAATTTCATTAACAGGATTTTTCAGAAATGGTCTTGCAAGGAGAACCTGTTGCGTCGGTTCAATGTCATTGTTGTGTCGAATTGAAATGAATTTATATACCGGGTGAGAAGTGAGAAGAAATGTACTTCAAATCCGATTTCCCTCAAAAAAATGTGATGATGATATGTTCAATTGTTGCAAAAGCATATTCAAATATTTCGCGAATTTGGCATCCAACCGGCAATATTAATACTCTGAAATGTAGGAATATTCCAAACACATGACTGTAGTATTAGGTTTACGTGAATTGAATTGATACATAGATGTATGCTATCGCGGACTTTTTTGTATACCTATATGTAGTGATAGTTTTTTTGAATCTTGAAGGAAATAGGCGCAGTGTTTTCGATGAAAGCCCGCATGGGTAGCACTACCGCCCCGACTTCTGAACGCTAACATTGTCATATCGCAATCAATTCACACAGTATTGTTAATTAATTCACATCAATTTTCCACTGCCTTCGTCTATTGGTGAAAGTTATATGAAAAACTATTCATTAGTTTTTGTTTTGATCGCGTTCAGACAGAGACAAACAGATAGCCAGGTCCGCTGGGGAAATTTTATTTACGATATATAGTGACAATTTGTGCACTTGTGAAGAAGGGCTCATTTATGTGAGTGATGAATAAATATCAAAGTATCGAGGCAAAATGCAATATTTATAAAATGGTTTAAATTGAAGGGGTTATATTTTTAGGAGTGATCAATTTTTGGGAAAGAAAGATTTTGGTTTTCTACGACTCCATCTTGATATAAAAAAAAGATGTGGGAATCTTCCAAAGAAAGGAAGGACGTAATCAATTTGAAAATAAGTAGCTCTATACATGGATGTGTAGATTATGTAAAGAAGTAACTTTCAGACACAAACTGAAAGAAAGTCCTCCTGAAACAGCTACTTTCATATAAATATTGAATTACATGAAAGAAAAAAAATCTTTCGAAACAAATACTTCTGTATGAACATTGAATTATACAGAAGATAATTTTCTCTATTCAGTTTTTTTATTTCAAACATTCGTTGTGGAATACAAATCAGATAACATTCACACGAGTTCTACTTTAAATGAATGGTAATAAAATACACTTACATGGAACAGTGTCACCCTCACTGGTATACATCGATGTTTCGCCTAAAGACACTTGCCCCAAGGCGCTTCAGTACCAAATTGGACAACATTATAGAAAATACACACATTTCATTCATGAATTACGATTTTTAATGTCCCGGAATAAGCTTGATCTGCTTATGTCATCGATGACATCGTAATGTCATTCATTCACCTATTTGATTTAATCCCAACCAAGAGGAATCTTATTTGAATTGAAGGGGTTATATTTTATATTTTTAGGAGTGATTAATTCTTACGCTGTTGATGATGATGATGATGATGAAAATAATAGAATTTTGAGTAAGGTCTATGTAGGTGTTGGAAGGGAAATGAAGTAAGACTGATGTGTACTATATGTTATGGTGGTTTATCTTCACAAGTAATGGGCGTCATGAATCTCTATAGCTAGCCTTGCATAAATATCTGATGGATCTATTTTGTAGAGAGAATATCATATTGAAAGGAAATTGTACACAATTTCCCCAAAAACAAATTCCATAACGTGAGTAGGTCTCAACTTGTGCAAAATAAACTGATCTTGTAATAGTAGTATCTAAATCTCTTGCAACAACTCTCACTGCATGACATAAGTAGTCGACATGGAAATCAAATTTTAGATTTTCAATAAAGAGCCCTAAAAATTTATTTTCTCCAAATTTACAATTTTTACATTTTCCAAGAGTATTTCTCCTATGTTACATCTAAACGTGACCATATTTATTTTGTCGATGTTGAATGATAAAAGATTGGAATCACACCACTCTTTCACCCTTCTTATGTCGACTATGATTTGATCAAGTAAATTTGAAGCGGTATTGCTTTGCCAGAGAATAGTGGTGTTATCAGCGAAACATGCAAATTTGCCACTCATGTCCACATGTACTAAATCATTGGCATAAATGAGAAACAACACCGTTCCCAGAACGAAACCTTGTGGGACCCCACTGTCAACGAAACGTTCCTCTGATGAAATTCTATCTAATAGAACATTCTGCCGCTGATGAGAACGGTATGTCTCAAACCAAAGTAATGCAGAACCTCTAAATCCGTAAACTTCTAGCTTGTGAAGGCCTTGGTTAGGTCCCAAAACATGGCCGCCGCAGATTCTCTTTCATTAAGATTGGTGTACAGGTTTTCCAGGAGCGAAAATATAGCGTCGTGTGTTCTTTTTAAAACTGAAAGCCAAACTGGAATAAATTTATTATATTGTTTTTCTCGAGGAAGAATTTACCAGTTTTTCTATAACTTTAGAGAAGACGGGTAGCAAAGCAACTGGCCTAAACTTTCTCCTTTAATCTTTCGACTATTTTCTACTATTCTTTTATTTTATTTTTTCCTATTTCGAATAAAATCTGTATTCACCTAAATTATTATCCACCACTTTCTTGGAAACGATATAAGAACAGAAACAGTGCACAACTGTTATCTGAACCGGAATGCCATTTATTTATCATGAACATTCTATTGTATCATTGGTCTCATGCATTATTACTTTATATTATATCCTCAGTTACAACATTTGTTATTTGTAGAAATGGTAAATAATAAAAGTATTGTTATTATAATTATCATTATTCAGATCACAAATGCCTTACTTGATAGGTAGATTTGGAACCTCTGACGTGAAATAACACTTTTTCCACACCTGAAAAAAATTACTGCATCTCGACGCGAATTTGCTAATCAAGTTAGTATCATCAGAAGAGGACTGAAACTGTTCAGTCATCCCCATTTCATGGTTAAAAAATCCAACCCAACGCAAGTGGGCCTATTGGTTGATATTTATTCTATTTTTTAATATTGCATCATATACCCAAAAATGGTATTTCATCAATGATAGTGGATTAACAAATTACCTTCAAAACATTTTCACAATTCGACTACATATATAAGAAAATATACTCTTTGTGTTTTAATGAAAATTATTTATAAACCTAATATCTCGTGGTAATGAAAGAGGTTTATTTCCTACGTACAAGATGTATTAGAAATGCTCTGTCAACGCTTGAACGAACTTTCACAATCGATAGAGCGTTTTATCCACGAGTATATTTTTTTTCTGTATCACAAGTCTTGTATGAAAATTTGAGAAAAATATTTCATAAACACATGCTATGGAAAAATGATGTTTATGGTTTTTGGATAGAAAATGACGTCATCTTTCACATCCTTTCTCTTGATATATCCCGGACCCGAATTTGTCTTGTTCATGAGTTTCACCCACTTAATACATACCTGTATACATACAACCCTCTTTCATTTCAGATGGCCCTTTCAGTACTGCCACTCCACAAACATCAGGAATACCTTAACGATTGCTGCGACCTCATAAATGACGAATGGAAGCGATCCAAAACTGCCCGGTTACACAGCCTGCAAAACTCTTGCGATAACCTTCCTACATCATTAATTCTTCTTGAAGAAAAAAAACTCGTGGGTCATTTGAAACTGTCCGTCATCCCCAGTAAGAAAAATGCATGCTTCGTGGAGTCCGTGGTGATAGAGAGGAGCCATAGAGGAAAAGGATATGGAACCGTTTTGATGAAAGAAGCCGAAGCGTACTGTAAACTCACATTGGGGCTTGACACAGTTTATTTATCGACGAGAGGGCAAGAAGAGTTTTACGCTAAGTTAGGATACATTGAGTGTATGCCAGTGTCTATATATGGGAATTATGTAGTTTCAAATGCAGCACCCCTGCCGGTATCTGATAACAACAGAATTATCAAAACGTGCGTTACAGGAAACGTACCCTTGCCACCTCCTCTGCCCATATTCGAAAATGTGAAGAAGGAGAAGATCTTCATGACAAAAGCTTTATGATGACTTTTAGGGACAAAAATTTCGACTCAAACTGTTGGTTTTATGGAACTTACAAGAATTGAATCAACTTTCAGTTGATTCAACTTTCAGTTGATTCAACTCAATTGATAATCAAGAACGGACAAGATCATACTTATATGTAAATACAACAGAATGAAACATTTCACAACTTGTCATTTATTATCATTTCACTTATTTAATTGACGACTGAAAACACTAATCTTCTGGTTGGCAACGATGGAGGCAAATGATGGCTGTGAATAGGAATTCGATGAGACGTTCCGATGACACATTGTTTCTTTTAATAGTTTGAGTATTTATGAGTATTTAGTTAGCGATAGGAAAATAGGAATGATTATTCAGGCATTAATGACTTTTCCTCGAAAGAGTGTAGTTTATTAAATGTAGTGCGTTAGTGAGTTGCTGTTTGAAATATTGAAATAAAAGGGGGTTACCGTGGAAGTTCAATGTATTATTTTTAAGTTTATATCAGAAGTGGGATAGTAATCTACATAAATGAAAGCTGTGGAGCTGAGAAATTTTAAAAAGACTAAAGTTTACAATGTTGAATCAAAATTTGAAAACAAATGTAGTAGGTAGATCTCTACCGTATTAAAAAAGTAGAAATATTTATAGTAGTTTGACTATTGATGAAATATTGATGGCGGAATTCGGTCCAGCATGTCTAGTTATTGATTCCTTGAATTAGAGAGGTAAAATATATAAACTAAAAAGTACTCGTCGACTATCAAATTAGTAACCACCAGATTACATGGAAATGCGTGTAAATTCATTCAAACAAGTGTTTTCTTTGTAAAAAACCTAAAGACATTTCTTTCGGACCTATACCTTCTAAACTATATGAACTATACCTGGGTCATGCAAATAGTACATGATATGGCAAATAATTTCGCTAATATGCCCATTACATCGAAACGTTCTTTCTCTTGTTTTATTGATAAAGAACTGTTAACGATTTTCCAGAAGGCATTAAAGGAGAATTAAATAAAACTTCCCGATAATTCAGATTTTGTTTTTACTGTGAAAGAAGTTGATGAATTTCATCCAGAAAAAAGCTGTCCATCCGATTGAAGACTCAAACATTACTTGCAACCTTGATAGTCTGGAACATCGAAGATAGGTTGGAGAATTTTCTCTCTTCTATAGATACTTTCACGAGAGGTGTTCAAATGACTTGGCATATTTCATTTCACCAAGAGCGGTACACATCAAAAATACGCGACGAACTGTGGTTGCTCATCGTTTTGAGGTCCAACTCAGTACACCTCGGGTTTCACTGTTTAAGAACTATTTCATTTGGAGAACTGCGTGGAATAATCTTTCTGAGAACGTTTTTCTAGATGAACGTAATCTCCATCGATTCAAATCCAATGCAAACCGCTAATTTCGCCCAGACGCCGCTTTTAGAGAGCGTTGAAGATTTTCTTGTAGGGCTTGTATTTTGTCTTTAAGAAAACTGAAAAAATAGAATATTCTCAGCAACAATATTAAATTGAAGGCCATTATTAGGAATCACACGGTAAAAGGTAAGACCTCGTTAATCCTTAGCTCTCACAAGTTTCAACTTCTGAGGGTTGTCGTTTGTAGGGGTGTGACAGCTGGTTAACGGAAAAACATATTTTAAACATATTTTTTCAAAACTATGACCATGAAATATTCAAATCTAAGAAGTTAACCTTGTTTCGTTCGATTTCTTCTGTGAATTCAATTTTGTAATGCAGACTATTGAAACAGTAAAAAGATTGATTAATTTGTCTGTTCAAACCATCGAAACCCACCAGTATGCCACCAACGTATCTGAAACAAAACACAATATGTTTCCCCGAAACGGGGTTATTGAGGATTATACGGTAACCTATCGATATACTACAAAACTATCAATATTTCATTATTCCAAGCAGTCGAGTGATCAATACAATTTCACTATAGAGAATATGTTTGCTATTCAATGACTTGAACATAGAAGAGAATAACCTAGTATGGTGTTAACGGAAAACATCATCGTTTTGTACTTCTATCAGAAAATCCACAAAAATCGACGCAAATTAATTTGACATAAATTCTTCACTCTATACCATAAAGACTTTTTTCTTTTAATTACACCTGGAATGTCTGATGGAAATTTCATTTTGGCTTCCTATCCCTACGATCAACCGACTATCATAAACGGTTTACTGTTTTTCTGTCACGCGTTATTACTACTATTTTTAAGACGTATTTAGAAATACTAAGCCACTCTGTATATGCGTTTATATTTTAAGGAATTTTTTATACGAGTTTCAAACGCGTGTCGAGGGATCACCCTATATAAATTTTTCTTTTCATGTTCATATCCATCTGATCTTCTTGGTGCCATCTTCTTCTCCTTCTCCTCCTCCTGATGATGCCAAGTTGGTTAACGAAGATACGGCTTAGTGTACTTCTGAATTGTTGGCTCGCACGTTAAAACGTTGGATCCTCCTGACGCCAACTTGGTTAGCAAAACAATATAAATGACAAATCATAGCACACGCTTCAAATAGGCCGCACTGTATACGTTCCTCATCATCGTTTTTTCTAATGATGTATTTTGTCACACCTCGTATACAGTGACGTCATGTCTTTTCCTTAATAATGTAGTTTTCATTTGTCACTCTGAATAAACGATAACAGCCGACAAAACAATCGCTATCACTATCACTACTTTGCATTAATTTCCAACATCTTACATTGATGTCGAGGCTAAGGACACCGTCTACCACACCGAAGACCTGGGTTCAATTCTCTAACCGGTAAATTATTTTATTTTAAATTTCCTCAGCTGCCGATGATCACTAGGACCAGGTGGCTGGTGCGAGTCAAGAGGGACTCAGGGGTGAACCCTAAGAAGGCCCGAGGCGCGAAGCGGAGTCCCAAAGGAGGTCACGTTCTTTGAATCTCTCCGATACTCATTTCATCTGTCTCTGTATCGATTACGTCACACGTTTCTTTTTCCCACTCACTTTTCTACTTCCAGTTGGGTGTTCCACAAGGTTCCGATCTGATTGGTCGACTGGGGTGAGGAGTGGGGGTGAACTGTATTGAGGTTTTCCCTACTTGCGAGGCTGTTGCTGTTTTCTAGGCAAAGTCTGCCCCACCATCACTTTTGAATAACCATTCCGTTTTGAAGATCTTGATAGATTTATTTATAATGTTGGCCTCTGCGAATATCTCCACACAAAATCAATGGCATAATTTCCGCTTGAACATGTGGACTATTAGTATTTTCTGCTCCCGCAGGATCCGATCCTCTCTAGTCAGGATTAGGAATGTATAAGACAGTTACACTGTTGAGAGTCTTCAGGGCTGAAGGCAGTGGTTTTCATTGCCAACCAATAGTTTGCTACACTCCACATAGACCCGTTTTGTGCAATTGATATTATGATCGATTCTATATTTTGTCCACCAAGCTGCTCTTTTCAGTAAGATGTGCAGAGGAGATAGGTCTAGAAGGATTTCCATCGCGCTGACGGTGTGATGTTCATGGTACCAGAGATAACTAGGCAAGACTGTATTTATATAGTCCCGCCACGAAGCAAAAAAAGAGATCAACCACGGAATGAGAGATAATAAGCAGTATACCTTCATTCATCCTGAAAGTTGTCTCACAATTCTCATAACATCTCATGTCTACCGGAAGGTCAAAAACATCAATTTTCGAGATTATCTCCAGTTCTATAGCTCCAATGATGTCATCATTTGTAATGAAATTTGAAGAGCATCAAATTTGCGACAAATTTTGTTTATACGCTCGACCGTTTTTAAGATTGAGGACGCAAAACCCGCAGCGATTAACGCAGCACATTAATCTCCGTGAATATCAGTGAATACTACCTTATATAACGTTGTTGATGAAATATTATCAATAATGAATAATTTGTAATATTTATTGGTTACTACATTATAATCAATAATAATTCCAAATATAAGATTTGAAAATAATGTGACCAATGTCATGGATGGTGTATTTCAACTGTATCGCGCCGTATGAAGAAAAGACGATCTTTTTCAGTAATTGTGCGTACCATATGACCTTGAATATGGAGTTTGATCTTGAGATTCGATTTCATTGACATATAGTTGGAGTGGGGGGTATGCTATTATAAAGAGTATAGTTTGAATATTTCAGTGAGTTCTCATTCTCTTCATTATCTCGTGGTTTATATAATTTCATACAAAATATGTATGTGTAACGAATGTGAAAAAAGTTTCACACGTAGTGACAACCTGCGTTGTCATCAGTAGGGTTCCTGTACATTAGTAAATTATGGAGGACCAACAACCGCGAATGATTGAGAACCATCAACTTCAAAGAGGTGGGGGTTAAAACCCCAATAACTCCAGCAATGCAAACATGCCATTGCTGAAATTTGACTATTGCAAGCGATCAGGAGATGTACATCGGAGAGCCTTGTAGCATAGAACAAATGCATGTGTACATTACGGATAAGGCTTTAAAATTTGTCAGTTTATGATTCTAAAAGCATTTAAACAATATACATTGAACAACGATAAAAATAAAATGAAAACAACAATAAAAATTAATTGGCGCTCCGAAGCGACTTCACTGATTCAAGTGGCGCATTTGCTTTTTCAACTGCAGGAAAACCCGGAAAAACCTGCAGCACCACACCATCTTAAGATCTTGATCTAACAATGTCCTCTCTCTTATAAAATAAAATGTAGGGTGTCTCCAAAGGCTCCAATAAATTTAATGCATCGCC
>WOGN01008475.1:0-11280 GCA_015342105.1 Leptinotarsa texana
CAGAGGAACATTGGTTTAGGAGAAAATTCAAGGAAGCCGCATACATGCTGTCCAACAACATATTCAGCCAAGCTAGCGTAGAGATACGCAACATATAGAAACCCATCATAAAGCGAAATATGGCCAACTCTCGCCAAACGGTTATCAAGCACTGAACCAGTGAAGCGGAAAAAATGGAAAGTGGGGATAAGTGAAAGTACTCGAACGACCCATAGTCATCTCTCGGAGGAATCAGTCCAGTCATCACCCGAAGATGATTGTAGATACTAACAAT
This sequence comes from Leptinotarsa texana, assembly GCA_015342105.1. Classification (NCBI taxonomy): domain Eukaryota; kingdom Metazoa; phylum Arthropoda; class Insecta; order Coleoptera; family Chrysomelidae; genus Leptinotarsa; species Leptinotarsa texana. Next base: position 275 of record WOGN01008475.1, read on the forward strand.
CGAAACGTCATGAACTAACGTGGCTTAGAATCTATTAACTTTTTATTTTATTTTAATTTTTATTTCTTTAATTTTTTGTTCTATTTTGACTTGTATTTTATCTCACTATTATTTCATTTCAGATTATTTTTGATTAATATAATTGTTATTTTCAGGTATTCATTTTTAATTCTTCTTTTTTAGTTGTTTCAGGGATTTGAAATCATTTTATACATTAGACAATAGAAGTCTGAACTAGTGAAATTCAGAAGAGATAATTCCTAGACAGCTTTTGTCATATCATCGGAAAATAATTTTGGAAATAATGAAAATATCACAAAACAATACTAAAGACAAGCTGTAGTCAGAAAAGATTCCAGAAAAAGTTGTCTCTTAATTCAACCTTAAATTTATGGCTCGTCACACTCTTTAACTTACCACCTCTATACATCATTGTGTTCCGTGAACATGTTTGTTCTCATATTATATTTATAGTCCATATAGTGTAACCTTCTTTCACATAAAAAACCTAAACGTAAATATGGTTTATTTAGTTGAATGATATTTTCAAACAAGCTTCTATTGTTACTGCCCGTTTTGAATATTAATGTTTCAAATTTGTTTCTGGGGTAATAACGCTTTGAAAAACGTAGTTCGATCGGTCGATAGCCAAGCGGTTCGGCGTGGGTGCTTTGTTCACTCACTCGATGACTGCCGTGTTTGTCGGTGGTTCAAGCCCTAGTCTGAACGATCGATCTTCACTTGCTATCGTCCAACCCGTGTTAGGAATCACACGTTAAATGGTAAGACCTCGTTAATCCTTAGCTCGCACAAGTTTAGACTTCTGAGGGTTGTCGTTCGCAGGGGTGCGACAGCTGGTTAACGGAAAAACAGATTTTTTTTTTAACAGATAAGGGCGGTCAGGACTTCCCGATGGAAATCACACATGCATGTAGGAACACCATATTTTATGATTGATTCGGCCTTTACTTGATGAAGATCCATAGTAATTTCATAATCACTGTTAGTGAAGCTACTGTGTTAGCAAAAAATGTCGTGATATATTTTTCAAATAAAGTTTGTGGAGTTCAAATCGCAGGTGTAGGGTGTAGTTGATGAAAATACCAAATTTTTTGAAAAACTAATGGCAAGTGAATTTCCTCCAATGAAATATTGAACAACTTTCATGTGATAATTGAAGTTGATATTGAATACAATAGCGATCAGGTATTTAGTGGCGCAAGAGTGCTTTAAATAATTGAAATATGATATAATTTGGGTTTTTGGGAAAACAAAGAAATGGAATTAAATTAACCAGAGAAATGTAGCGCTAAAGATTAGTTTTCACACATTCACATCATGATTGTCTCAACATATTTTAAAGTTAATCTTAATTTTTTTTCAGGTGACCAGTGATAAGAATCTCAAAACTAAGAGAGACAAAGAACGCAGGTTGAAAGAGAAGCAACAAAATAATCAAAAACGTTTTGTCGATGAACGTAAAACAGCCCAAATTAAACAGAGCAGAGAAAAAGAGAAGTTGAAAATTACTCATGATAAACAGTTGGAAATGCTATCTCACGATATCCAAAGAATGATTGATATGTACAAAAACGAGGAGTTGGAATATGAGATGTCAAGCAAGAGTGAATTTTTTGCTTGAATTTTCATTTAGTAATGTTGTAGTTCTTATATTATTATTTGAATATAAATAAAATATATGATTTTGTTGTAAAATGTCAGCTATTCATGAGTTTTTGTTTCTATTCACTGTCTACAGCAATTTCAATTATATTCTTTTTGAAAGATGATTTCAAATTTGTGATAACAAGCTAGTGAAAGGCTAGTTTTCTTTGTATTTAATGAAATATAAGGTTGAATTAGTCAAAAATATAAAATATTGTGAAGAATGAGGTTTTATTTTTGAATATATCAAGCACTGGTAGGTAAATATTTCGTAATGATATCTCAAAATATTCTTCTCTCCTAACAGACCTACGAGAGTGGTCTGGAAAGTTTCCGACTCAACAAACATACAATTAATTTTTTAATTTTTTTGAATTTTTCAACATAGGGTAGTTGGGGGTAAAAACACGCACGGGGCAAAAGAACGCACCTCATTTAAATTTGCCGCTCATGTCCAGTTTGAACCGATTTTAGTTACAAATATTTGGCAACAGTGTGCAATATGTGTGTTCCAAGTTTAAAGCCGATTCAAAGTGCTGTTTACAAACTATGAGGTAAATATTATTTTTTACTATTACACTGTAATATTGGCATAACAAAATTAGTTTGTGATAAAATCAAATTGGCATTTTTCGTTGAATTAGTTTATTTGGGTGTTTTCTTGGCTTGATTGTGGGTTATTATGTTGACTTTTTGATTGAGTAAAATCTCAACAGATGGTTTTGACCGTGTTGCCGAATGGGGCAAAAATACGCGAGAGTTGTGGGGCAAAACTATGAATGCGTATTTTTGTCCCATTATTATAAATTAAATAAATTTTGTTTCTACTAATCTCGGAATCAAATATTCAATTCATCTAAATCTTGGTTTCTGTTTTACAGAAACTACAAAAGAAAATTAGAGCACAAGCCTTTGACAGAAGTTATTATGTGAGAAGCTCGATAACTTATTAATAATGACGTGGCGTTTCTATACGTCACACAGCAAGAGCTGTGGGATTTCATGAAGCGACACTACGGCAAAGATTGAAAAAAGGAAATGGTGTCCAGTCTTTAGGCAGATTTAAAGCAGTTCTAACCAAGATCCAAGAAAACAAAATAGTTCAGCATTGCAAAGAACTCGACAAACGATTTTATGGAATGACGCTGAAGTCATTACGTTTTTTAATTTACTATTATTGTGTGGGCAACCGTATTGAGCATCCATTTTCACCTGAAATCAGTTGACTTCACAAGATCTTTCATGAAAAGGAAACGACTATCTTAACGAGTTCCACGAAAAACAAGTATTGCTAGAACCATGGGCTTCAATAGATTACAACTAGCTCAGTATTTTGAAATTTTGGAAGGCAGGAAGAAGGAAGCAGAAAAAGAGGAGAAGAAAGCATCACTGAAGAACCAAAAGATCAAATTTCAAAGTGTTAAAGTTCGTGCTGCCAAAAGGAAAGTTTTCGACGAATTATCATCTGATGAATCAGTAGCACTATCCTATCAAGAAAGTATTGATTCTTGTGACATTCATTTTTCCGGTAACGATAAATAGGAAGACATTGATGTTGTACCAAATATTTTACCTCACGACTTTGTCGTAGAGAAGGTTTTTGGAAAAAATTCATATAGATTATTTGTCACCAAATTCTGCCAAGTAAATGATGATGGTTATGAAGGCGTATTTTTTAAGCGACTGCCCACAACATTTTGTTTTCGTGAGGCAACGGAAGATGCCTTTTTTCGAAAGGACGATATTGTTTTAAAGCTTTCAAAGCTAATAAAAACCAAATCTTTCAGATTTTCAAATTCAGTAGGATTCTCTGACAACCTCGCTCAATACAGTTCTCTTTTAGATTAACGTTTCGTACTTTACGTTTGTTTTTTTCCAATAAAGATTGGTTTCTTTTAAACGCCTACTATCTCTTTTATTTAGGGTTTTATACATTTGTACGGGCAAGAGTATGCAAATGAAAATTTTTTAAAAAATTTTTTCATTTATTAGTGAACTTATAGAACTACTGTCGATACTTGAAATGGAAAAACAATATGTAAGCTCTCCTGTAATAACATTGGAAAAGTTCAAAACTGTTATCATTTCTGAAGATGACAGGGGATATCGAAACTGCGTGTTTTCACCCCCAACTACCGTGGTCTCCTTTTAACTCTACAGACTTTCTCCCAGCGATGTTCTCATCTCTGTAAATAATTTTTCAAGAAGGTGATTTCCTCTTCATTTGACGAAAATCTCTGTCTTCCAAACGCAATTTTTAGGTGAGGGAACAAAAAAAAAGTCGCTTGGGTGAGTAAGGCGGATGGTCAAACAGTTCAAACGATAATTCTGGGATTTTCGTCACGACAACCGCTGATGTTGCCGCGACGACAATGCGTTGTCTTAGTGAAACAGGGGTAGTTTCTTATTCATGGTTTTTCCTTTTTTACGGTAATCGATTGAAATAACTCCACGACTATCTCAAAAACAGTCGTCATCACTTTCCCAGCCAAAAAACAGTTTTTGCTTTTTTTGGAGCTGGTTCTCCTATGCAGTTCAATGCTTTGACTGTATTTTTGTTTTGGGCGTATAATAGTGTATCCAAGTTTTATTTACAGTAGTTAATCGGCGCCAACAAAGCGTTGGAAATGTTTTTTCGAACACGTTTTCTGGTCTAACGTGAGCAATCGCGGCATCTAACGCGCGAATAAATTTTTCATGCCTAGATGTTTATTTAATATGTGACAAATATACGTTCTTTTGACATGTTCATAACCTCTGCTATCTCACTCACTTAAATTCGGCGGTCGTCTGGCACCATTTGGTGAAATTTGGCGATGTTTTCGTCGGTAGTTGCAGTTTTTGGACGTTCCGAACGTTCATCGTCTTCCAAGTTCTTACGACGACGTATAAATTCAGTTGCCCAAAATTTCACTGCGGTAAATCATAGTGCAGAGACCCATACACAAGAATCCAACTCATCTTTGATTTGCGTAGGCCGTATTGCCTTTCTAAAAGGCAATACGGCCTTTCAATTTTGTCCATTTTCACACAGTAAGTACACAGTAAGTTCTGGTAAATGCCTGCCGGAAAACAACTACTTTCTCGACTAATACCACGATGTATATTGTATCCGATAGTTATTTATGCAAATTACAGATGATTTTCGTTCATCCAGCAGTAGGACGACGCACAGACCTGTTTCAATTCATTAGTGCAGAATAGATCTATCCTAATAAATTGATTGAAATATGACATAGTCGTAGAGGCGGTACCTCCTGTGCGAAGCTGGGTAGCTTCCATCGGATGACTGTCTAATCCTTATGATATATACAGCAGCGGCTCGTCAGAAGAGGCAACGGAGGCTTAGCCTTCCTATAGAATTTGAGGCTATTCATCGTAATGAATTAAAAGATATTGACAAATAATTGTGATTATTTTTTTCTAAAAAAGCTAGGTTATCATTACTTTACCATTAATTTACAATATAAATACATAATATGCCCGAAAAAAACACTATCACTCACTACGTAGTACGTACCACACTGTATCCTGCATCAAAAAACCTCAAACGAACCGCCCATTAACGAATAACGAAAAAATCATCAACCCAAAGTAATAAATGCCATACGTTGCAAGGGAGCCAAGCCTCCGACCGCTTTAAAAACACAAGCTTGGCGTGACCGATCCAATCAGCGACATACGTCTCGATTTGTAATTTCAATTGCATGAATTATAGTGTTAGAGGACGCTAGCCTCCAGTTGGTCTCCGTTAGTGTACGACTGCGTTTGTTTTTTATTTAATTATTCGGACGGGATGCCGTGACGGACCGGGAATGTCAATCGTTTTTAGATATGTCAAAGATAAACATAATTAAGTACTTGTGCTTTAAAAATATTTGTAGCAATTTTTAACAAAACTGTTATATATATTAGAAGAGAAAAGTATTATTATTTATGGTCTGAGAAGAGTTCATTTATATTGAATAACTCAAAGACAACCCTTTTTCCTTGTTTTTGTTTTTTAATGGTTAGTTTTATACGTATAATTTTTGGCAATACAATTTTTTTGCATTTATGCAAATATTACGTATTTTGCTTTAAATAGGTGCGGTGCCCCAAAAAATGTTCGCGCCTCCGGCGGGCTTTTCTGTGTGTATATACTCTTTAGCCTCCCCTGTTTTCCAATGCACGAGCCGTCACTGATGCTCTGTGCTCCGCACAGGGAGCAGGGAGGGCTTGAATTTCCTTATGAAGAATAATCCACTCTATGGTTGACAGATCAAGGTACATTTTCCTCATTCTATGGCATACTGAAGAGTTTCCAATTGATGAGGTTGTTGGATGTTCAAGCTATAAAATTTCCACCATAATGACTGCATCAGTTTCACGATAGATAGATATATAGATATTGATTTGTGTTTCTAATCATAAATATTTTGCACACATCAAGATTGTGGTTACATCTAGTTGAAGCTGGGATGATTCTGCAACGTTACATGGTTGACAGACTCCGAATAGCCATGATGCTTCCTAGGTAGCTTGGCGAGTTATTAACGTTGCCTACCCAGAACACGAGGCTAATGACCAGTGTAGTCGATACCCCAAAAAAAATATTCAGAAGCTATGTTGTTTTAAAATGGTGAATATTACTATGCATTTCAAATTTATGTGCTGCCCATCATGAATCAATAATAAGCAACGAAAATTACATAAAGAGGATAGTGTCATAACTTTCTTTATCTTGCTTTCTTTATCTACTCAAAAACTAAGACCATTTTTTATTCTAATGGCCTGTTTTTAAAGGTCAAATAGTTTGGAACATTGCGGTGACTATCAGACAAAGCTTTTGCGCTTGATGAAATATTACAGAGATGATAGTTGAGGTCGTTCCGCCGATGTTCAGTTCCTCTGAGGATTCAGGGTCCTTTGGTTACCTACTTCATGATCCATAAAGGGTGTGTCGCAAGTAATTAACAGGAAAAGATCCGTAATAGTAGAGACTAGCCTTATCGTTATAAGTCTTTCTACGATGAGAGAGTGTCTGATATCTCGAAGGTTCCATTGGTGATACTGAGTTGACTCGTAGTCATACATGCTTTCGGCACGGATGAATACACCTCAAGATGGAGCATCATTTAGGAGGACTCTTACTACCACGGGTGACATCTCTACCGGCAGGGTAATTGTAGTAATATATCTTATCCAATACATAGATTAGTAGCAACTGAAAAACATCCCTCTTATGCCTCTATACGACTTTTTAATAGACTACCAGAGAACATTAAACCCTTGAACAACATCAACAAATTTAAAACAAATGTTAAATCCTTCCTCATTGAAGTAGAACTATATGTATAATGTAGAAGACTTTCTAAATTATTCTTATTAGATATTAGATTTAAGAATTATGAAAATTGACACTGTTTAATTTTTTTTGTTTTTCGCTGATTTGTGTAAGACACTCTTCGAAAAAATAATAAATAAAGATTATTATAGTTCAGAGTTGTTTGGAGTTTCTTAGAATCATATTTGAAGAGTTCTTTGAAAGTCACAACTCAGCTGATCGCCAAAGAATGTTGTTTCAATAATGCGGTTCGCCTACGCGTAATACTCGTTATTATTTTTTCCGTTGACTTATTTAATGATCATCTCACTGCTATCAGAGAGTAGCTTGTTGGCCTCCCCGTTGTCCGGACATCACAGCCATGGATTTTTATTTCTCGGGATTAGTACTTACTTGAATATTCTTGGCACATCGACTGGCACTGTTGTTCCTCATTTCATTCATTGAGTTTATTTACTGAAAACTTTTGTGAAGTCTAACAGATGGAATTTTAATTTCAACATGAACAAGTTCATTTGGCAAACTCCTTTCTTTCAAATCTTTGTGAATTTTATCATTTTTGATAAACATTTTTGGGCTGAATGAGTTGAATAAATACAAAAGTTTTCTCAAACTTTTGCTACTTTTATACCGCTTACACGACAACGTTCAAAACCAATGGCGATTCCTATCCGGCACGAATTTCGTATATCTGATGACGTAACGCTCCCTCTTGTCGAACCGTATTTTTAAGGCTGTTATCAGAAGCATCAGATTTGCTGATACAGTTTTTCCAATATTTTTCAAAAATTGCATAAAGGTGAGATTTTATTGGAAGTCCAGTCTTCCTAATTATCAGTTGAAGTATTATGTGATATTTACTTCTGAAATGTCAGAATCATAGAAAACTTTTTGTGCTCAACTACTCGAGGTGGAAATTCGTTCAGCGATAATAGTAATTTGTACTTTATTAAGTATGTGTGATTCTCAAAATAATCTACTCAAACACGATTAAACCCAAACAATCATATTATTCTAATGTAAATTGGATAATAATGATATTCCATCAATCATTTCAAATAGATGCCTTAGGATAAAAAACAATGAAATAACATACCTAATAACATCGAGTTTATTAATAGTTTAGGTTTCATCAATTCGCAGAGTTGATTCTCATAGTAAATTGATAAATGTGCATAAATGAGAAGCTGAATACACTTATTGTAACGGAAGAATCGAAAAATTTTGTACAGAAGTGTATAATTGAAAATTTTATTGCAAAGCACTTTCGACTTTCGTCATCATCAGTGCTTACCTGGAAGTAATTGTCTAATTGAAAAAAACTTTTTATGAAATTCAAATGTGAATTTTGAGGTTATTAAATTTGGAAAATTGCTGATGAGTACTTCTGATACTTACAATTTTCCACATTTCATAACCTCAAAATTCAAATTAGATTTTCACAAAACTTTCTTTTCAGTTGGGCGGTGTTGATTTATTGCAGCTGAAAAATAGATACTGCGTTTTTCCCGGTTGTTTGTCAACATATTTTGGTCAAACCATTAATTTATAAATGACATGTCATTCTGAACTTTGGTTTCAAATTAATTGTAACTAGCTGCTTCATGATATATCGCAGTGTCATTTGCAAAACCAGTAATTTTTTCAGCAGTTCTCAGCCCATAGATTAATAACTCTAATTAGATCCATACCGATTAATAAGCAAATCCAAAATTGAATACAGACAAATATGGGTAGGACTGAATTTCACTAATAAATTAAACAGCTGATAAATACTCACCTCTGATACATGCTAATTAATTCTATGGAAAAATAGGAAATTCCATCTCGGGAACCAAAAAGGAAACTATAAAAGCTTCGAATTAAAAGGTTCAATTTATTTTAGCTTATAAATATTTATGTACGGTAATTATTTGTTGTTGGTTCTTATATATTATTATAGTTAATTACCAGTTATGATCTGTCATCGGGTACTTGCTTCAGAAACGAGATACAGAATTGTACTCAGCGTAAAAATATATAATTAAGCCTGCCCGTTTCAAAGAGCTAATTATTTCAATTGAAATCAAACGTATGTAAATAGTCCGCGATAACTGCTAATAATAACTATGTAAATTGAAATTGGTCAAATTTAATATCTTTTTATCCTATTTTATCTGTTTGTCAGTTCTTTTCATTTTACTCACTTCATTATACAGGGCGTTCCAACGAAAACCTGACCCCCCTGTAAGTCAGAAACGGTCGTGTAATCGAAAATTTCAAAGAACAACTCGTCAATTTTTATTTTTAGGGGTCTAATTCTGATATGGAAATCAAACCCGAAACTTTACCCCCGTACGGGCAGTAACTACCCCCATATTTTTGTCAATGCATGGGAGGTCGAGTGATACATCCACTGAAAGGTCTTTCCTCCCACTATCACTTCTGTGATATTTTTCGAAATTGGTTCATTTGTTATTAAGAAATTGAATGTTGAAGAAAAAAAAACTTGCTGTCGCTCATTTTATTGAGGAAATCAACAAAAGTAACATCAATGGCAACACAATCAAAGGATAACGTGTTCAAAATAACCTCCATCTAGTTCCATACAATAATACAATCTACTATCGAAAGCGTTCCTTACATTATTGAAAATTTTCGGAGTCAGAAATCGGCTTTCTCTGATAATTCTCTGTCACAGGTCTTCTATATTTGTAGAATTTATTAAACTAGTAGTAAACGTTTTGAAATGGACGACACTGTTAGTTTTGTTCTGTACTGGTAGTTTTTGTTGAATCTAGTTGTCGCAGAACAAAAAGTAGATAGTTGGCTACTGTCACTTCTTCACGAATTATTTTTCAGTCATCCTTGTTCACTGTGTTCAAACATGGTTTATTCTGCTGAAGAAAGAGTAGACATTCTTGCAACCTATTATCGAAATGATGATTGTGTAACTGATTTCGTTTATTACTTTTGTTTATTTGATGAAGACACTAAAAATTCTTATCACAATTCATATAAACAATTTCAATATCGAATTGAGTATATATCCAATATACAAGATGTAAACCGATTGAAGCTTGCTTCCATAGCTGTTTTGACTCCAAGTATTTCAAATTATTATGGTTTATGGTCGCCTCATATTTTGGACTCATTGGCTTGAATTAGATTTTTTGTACTATTTTCGGTTTTATAGAAAATTATCCCAACATTGAAAATCCAATGGGAGCCACCATTATACATTTTTGAATTTAGTAGTCCTTCTACTGAATCCTCTTCTGGTGGAAAAAAACTTCCTGTTGAAAGGAGACTGTGACAGTATTTTTCTACCAAAATAGTTTATTGGGATATGAAATTGATGGATAATGATGTCAAATTGAATCAATCCAAATCATGACAGCAAATAAACCACTGACATTAACATTGGTACTAGGAGAGGTTAAAAGTTATAATGGGGAAACTGAATCGCTTTACTCTCGATATATTCAACTCAAATGATATAATAACCCAAGCGCCTTATCCAAAAAGCAAAATAAATCAATAGCAGAATTTTACCTATGAGGTTTGATAGAAAAAATCATTATAAATAACGTGAATCAGTTCCCATTTCAAACACTGGGGACATTGTTGAAATACGGACAACATAACAGTTTTTCCATTGCCATTTCGGCTTCTTTGTAGGTATTTATGAAGACTATTTTCAATAAAGTAAGTTTGCTTGAATTTAAATATAAAGTTCAAAAGATTGAAAGCTCAAATATGTTACTATTTCTTCTAATCATATTTCAGTTCACTGGAATGGTTTCAACAGAAGTAAATCGGTGAAAACATTTTCATTGACTTTTATGTCAAAACTGCCGGAGAACATTGAAAGACAGCTGAAAGAAGGCAGCATAAATTACGGATTTTGCAGGACACAAAATCAGTAATTTATGAGAGTCAGAAATGCTCAGAGCTTGTATCTGAGCTGTTACTTTTAATTTTTTTTATTGACCACTGCAAACAACTCCAAAAATCACATAATTTATGGATTAAT
>WOGN01008476.1:0-11279 GCA_015342105.1 Leptinotarsa texana
TGATAGCGAGATTAGAATGGTTTCTAATCATTCAATAACGTTCTGCTGGTTTACATTGAGAGTTAGATCAACAGATTCATTTCCTTGAAGAAGCAATTTGGAAGAAATATAAATATCTCACCAAATATTCAATGCCAATATTTGTTACTCTGAAAATCTGGTTGTAAATTTAAAAATGTGTTCTTCACACTTGTATTTGATAACTTCACACATAATAACTAACAATTCACATCAACTATAGAATATTGAAAATTAGAGATATTCGTTTTGAAATTCATCACTGAGGAATCACTTTGTTGATGACGATGAGTTGTTGGTATTGGGATTGTGTTGGTACTCAAGTAACTGAGTCGTATGAAATACTATGTTGTCCGCCAATCATATTGAATTGATTAGATCGTATTTGACGAATTTAGATGAGAATAAAAAAATATAGCTGATGATGATGATCAATGAATGATTATAAACGGGTTCTTCACAGAAAAAGGGTTTCCTTAGGCTTACAAATTGCTAAGAATACATTCATTATATGTATCGATATGTACTGATTACTTATGGTTACAACGAGAAATAATACTAGATTTTGGTCATACATTCATTTATTGAAAATATTGAGAAAAGAAAAAGTTGTTTTTGAATTCATAGCAACGCCCATTACGGCAAATCAGACCCTGAGAAAAAATTTCAAGACTCCCAAATGCCAAGAAAGAATTTCTTGTTGTCACCGAACGATTAGCGGTAACTCAAAGGCCGACTTCTCATTTGCAACTGCTTTTATTCCATCGCATGGGCTGCTAAAAGAAGTAAACCATCAGATAAGAATTGCGTTGGCGTTATTGAGCAGAAATGTCGCATGTCATGCGATTATCTGCTCGGCATTAATTAAGTGCATATCCTTTTAGGAAGTATGAGCTTTATCATGCAATGGTTTCATTTGTGAGTAGTAGAGTGAGTTTACATTGGAAATTAACTAGAAACCAGATTATAAACATGTTCCTGGTTAATCAGTTATGCTGTTTGCACATTGTTACCGTGTACTTACTCTTTGAGAAACGAATGCCATTATCGCAAAATAAAATATTTTGAAACTGGATGAGTCTCTGTCATAGTCATATTTATTGAATGAATAAACTTATAAGTATAATTCGTCCTCGATAGATGTAATATCTCAGTAAGTACTCATTCAGTTCAGTTGAAATAAGCGCCAATCGAATCAGTGCCAAAAATTTCGTGCTTAGGATTCGATGGAGTCGATGAAGTCTATCTTTATTTGTTCCTGATTGGCGGAGGTTCTACGATGGAAAACTTATCAAAGTGGGAGTCGGTTGGCAAGAGGTCTGGGGAGTATGGTGGTTGAGGCAGAACTTTGACGTCCAATTCGTTCATTTCGTTCAATTCTTTCAATTTTGGGAACATGTGATGGTTTTTTGAAAATACAGTTTGTGAAGAACAAATCGTTTGATGTAGTTTGTGAAAATTAATAATAATTAATTCTTTGGTGTTCTTTAGCTCTCTCAGCGATTCAGTTTTATCTCCCATCAATTTGGGGAACAGAAAAAAGTAAGTAAAAAAATAGTTGAAGGAAGAGTAGGTAGACATGAAATTGAAAACATCTCTGGAAACGAGAAATTCAGATGACCCATGAAACTTTCAATATTTTCCATATGAACAAGTTATTGTTGAGTTTTTCGAAAGAAATAGACAACGATAAAAGATGACAACGATGAAAGACCAATACTTTTTTTGGTCACAGAATCCTTGAGGATAACAAAATGTTGTTGCCTCTCGAAAACCTTGGGTTATATTCCTGTGGAGACGATTGTTTAGTTTGCGTCATTGAAATAACGTATATTAAATATTTACAAGGAAAAAAATACGAAAGCGTGCTGCTTGGTCATGTAACCGACTTCTTGTTGAAGTTTCCCATGCCATTTTGCGTGCCACAAAATATATGTTTGAATAGCCCCAAGACGAAATATTTTGTTGATATGGCTTCCGATCGAGCAAAACCTACACGTTCTCAAATCATCTACTAACTACCTACAAGTGCCGGTAAATCAGATGTTACATTTGCATCTGTGGTGTATTATTAAGATGGTGCTTTGGAATAATATTTTGGAAGGTTCAGTGACGGCTCGTGCATTGGAGAACAGGAAGGCTAAAATCATAAAGACTCTTCTCAGTCAATAAATAATAATACTCTTCTCTTCTAATATAACAGTTTTGTTGAAACTGACACGTTCATGGGCGATGCGTTTGAAGTTTGTTGTGTGGTACGTACTACGTAGTGAGCGATAGTGTTGTTTTGGGCATATCATGTATTTATATTACAAATTAATGGTACTCAAGCAATCTTAGAAAAAAATAATCACAATTATTTGTCAATATCTTTTAATTTATTGCGATGAATGGTCTCATTTTTATGGGGAGGCTGAGTCTCCCTTGCTTCCTCTGACGAGCCGCCGCTGGAAAGGTTGATATTATTATAGAGTAAAAATTTACTTGTATACGTTAACGTACATCACATACAAGCTGGAATTGTTTGAAATATACGAATCGGGTATAAAAAGTTCCACCGCTTCTCAACATTTGAGCAAGACTGTGTCAAGGTGAGAGAAAATTGACATAAAGAGATATAATTTCTAGTATTCTTTTGGTGAAAAATGGTGAAACGTCACTTGTCTTCAGAAGACCGCTACCAGCTGTTTTTTCAAATGGAAAGGTGGATCTTGTAATGCCATGTTCGATAGGTTTTTCAATCATCTGTCCAACAAGGGCTTATTTTTAAAAATTTTGAAAATTGTTCCTGAGTGAATAAAAGTTTAATATTCATTTAAGAATTTCAATGAAAATTTCTTTCAAAACGGTACCTTAATAAATGTTCCTGTTGATGTAACTTAGCTTCTGATGATAATTTACTGAATCATTTTTTCGTGAAATGAATATACGATAGTGAGGAAAAAGTTGAGTCAAAACTTAAATGGTACCACAAATCTGTTTGAGCGTAACTAGTTTATGATTATCGGAAGAGAGAGACTGACGTAGTCCATCTCAATGACCTGCTAGATCACCTGATATAATGTCCCTGACATTTTTTACAAAAATTTCAGAACTCCATGATACAAAGAACGATCATTATTAATGGAGAGGACTGGGGTGAATTTTAAACATATATTGTGATGAATTCTAATTAGTTTAAAATGTATTTTTAACGGAAATCATATTTTTTGTTTTGAAATAATGTTGAAATTAACATAAAAATACTGATTACTTGCTTCTAAAACTAAATTAATGTTGGATAGAAGAAATTAATGCTCTGTTGGAAAAAAAAGTTGTGTAGGTACAAAAATTACTTACATATCTTTCAATGTATAACTCAGTTCGTCCTTGATATTGTCGTATGGAAAATGACCCTTCGATATATTGACTTAATTGAAGTATTATGTGCACTGATATTCTTGTTTTGTAATGCTTTGTAATCATTATGTTTAGTTGGTAGCATTTTTCACTGTTTCAGGTGATTTTCCAGTATGTGTGAGTGTTTTCTAGGTATGATTATAATTTTCAATGTTAAATTATGACCTAATTGAGTGAATATTTGTAGACGTGTGATGAATTCTGCTCGAGTTAGAGTTTTTATTTAATGAAATCTGCCTTATAAGATTCCGATTTTCAACGAAATAACTATTCAAATTGATAGATGTATACCTTCAAAAATAATAATGCCACATCCAAAAAACTCACATATACCGGAAAATCGTCAGAAAAAGTAAAAGGAATACTAACCAAATGAAACATAACCATAACATTCAAGACTTAACACGTTGTGTAAATATATTGAGTCACAAATCAAACATTGATGAGGAGAGTCAATCAGAAAACTTCATAGTAGAACAATTATACATTTTCGTAGGAAATTCCTTAATAAATAATATGATAATAATTGATTGTATTGTAGGTGCTGTATTTAGATGTTTTTGAAGTTTGGCGCGTTAGGGAAAAATGATGAGAGTGAATTTTCACGATGCGCTCGCACACCGTCGCGTAAAACCGATACCTTGAAGTTAGCTTCTTCTTCTTTGATTTATATGACCGTTGCTTCTCAGTCGAGTGCATTTAGCCAGACTCCTCCAATAGTTAGCAGATACTTCGTCCGAGGGCGCAGCTGTCTCGCTTAAGGCAATGCTGCCAAACTAAGTCTCTTCGTTCACTTTTCCTTTCATGAAAACACTTAATTTTTTCACTAGGGGGCCGCCATATTTCTCATTATGATTTTCGCGACCTCGTCGAATGCGTCGACATTCAGCTTGGTTACTGGCATAGGGGTCTGCAACGCTGGGTAACGTAACGCATTGGTCAAGCGATGACCACCACAGGAAGATGAGGAGAAGTATCTCGCGAGGGTACGAATTGTCGGTCAGTCGGCTGGATTAGTTTTGTGAGCAACATGTTACGTCACAGTTACACAAATTTACGTCGAACAATTTGATAGCTTCAGTAATTAAAGTCAAGTCTACTGATGAGAAAGGAGTTATTATTGCCTAGAGATGATGTTGATTCGATTTTTCTTCCCTTTATTAACAGCCAAGGTGTCATAAGAAAAAATACAACAATGAGTTTACACATATTTGATTAATTATAGAGAAAATAAGAAGAAGTCTGGAACCTGTTATTTCTGGAAATCCTGTGATTACGCCTGAAAAAGTATTTTCACGTTAATCTGATCAACTAGGCTACTGAAGCAGGCTTTTTCGCCCTTGAATTTGATAACACTTTACCAAAGGACATGTGGAAAACTCTGAAGTCTAACAAATTCATAACTGAAAAGAAACATGATATACCAGAAATTTTGAAAAACTCTCAGGAATTGAGTAGGTATTTTGTAAAATCAGTTCCACAAAATATCATACATTTCTGTTCAACTGAGAATGTCTGCCCAACTATCTGGAAGAGAATCATTGTGAAAGCTCTGCCTAAAACACAAAATCCAATGGAATATAAAGATTTGAGAGGTATCAGTATCCTGTATTTTTGGTTATGAAATAACACAGGCGATATTATTATCATTCAATCAATCAATTAATATTTTATTTTCATGAACAAGGAATTCTTGTGGACAGAGTACTTATAAAACACTACATTCTAAAAGGTACAATTTGTCAGTCAATATATAGTTAAAAAAACCTTAATAAGAGTAAAAATAGGTAACTAAAATGAGAAATAATTAGATTAAAAGCTATCCGTATAAAATTCTTCCAAAGTATTATATGGGCGACTACACAGTGAGAAGTAAACAGACTTTTTGAAATTATCTAATGTGTTGATTTCTCTTATAAAATCAGGTAGGTGATTGAACATCTTGCAACTATTATAAATAATAGAGTCCTTCACTAAGGTAGAGTTAGGCTTGGGTAAGTTAATACTGTTTTGCTTGCGTGTGGGATAGTGGTTAGCCGTATTGAATTCATTCAGATGTTTTTTGATCAGAGAAACTGTCTTCGCTATGACTATGGCAACAATAGTATGTAGTTCATGCAATACAAAAAGTGGTTAGCATGGATCACGCACCTTTGCTTTCGAAATGTAACTAATTGCCCTTTTTTGCGTGATCAGGATGCTTTTCATGACATTATTATTGCATACTCTCCAAATTGGGAGCCATATCTGAGATGGGATTCAATTACTGCATGGTATACTATTATTGCAGCAGAGGATCCCAATTCCTGTGATATCATTTTTACTGCAACACAGCCAGAGACCAGTTTTTTATTTGAAGACATTGCATGCTCTTCAAATTTCAAGTTATTTTCAATGAATACCCCTTGGAACTTAGTGCAGTTACGGCTCTCTATGTAGCCTTCATCCAGTTCGATGTTACCAAGATTACACCTGAAGTATAATATATTGGTTTTTGAAACGTTGAGAGCAAGGAGGTTTGAGTCACACCAACTTTTTATTTTTTGTATATTGCAGATTATTGTTCTTCCCAGATCAATGGTATTCTCTTCAAGTCATTTAAGTATAACATAAAGAAGATTGGGGCCCAGAATGGACCCTTGTGATACACCACAGTTTACTATTACTTTATCAGAAACGGATGAAGTTTTAACTATTTGTGTGCGATTTTTGGGGTAGGATTCCATCCAATTGTATACAACTTTTCTGAAGCCATAATGGTATAATTTAGCCAGTAGTATTTGATGATCCACACAATCAAAAGCTTTGCTGAAGTCGCAGAACACGGCGGCTGCAGCCTCCCCGCATTTGTGTATATTTTTTGGAGAAATGAAAAGATGGCACACTTGAGTTTTTTTTTCTGAAATCTGTATTGATTTTGTGATATTATACTATGTTTTTTTAAGAATTTTGTTATTTTAATTTTCACGATTTTTTCAATTATTTTTGCAAGTGTGCCTATAAGAGAAATCGGCCTGAAATTTGCTGGCTCGTCTAAGGCACCACCTTTATGTACGGGAATTACAATGGTAGTTTTTAGGAAGTCAGGGAATATACCTCTCTGCAATGAATCATTTATTAGGGTGGCCGGGGTATGGCAAGAACTCTTTCCAAAATTTCATCAATTCCATGCGTTTTTTTATTTGTAATTAATGACATGACTTCTTTGAACTCACTCACATCCGTATCATAAAATAAGGTTGGCTGAGAAATGGTAAAGTTTCCAAAGCACGTATTTTTCTTTCATTATGTGAATCGTGGCTTATAAATGACGATACTGATTTTGTGTATGTGCATTATCAGTGTCACTATTTAATCCTACGAAAGTAACAATTGGCTTATGGCATATTAATATATATGGAGTTCAATTACTAACCTAAACTTTTCTCAAGTTAAAAAATTTCAATATGTATTAATTCAACTTAGATTAGTTCGAGTTCTCTTGGGCGTCCCGAGACGCACATGTTTTTTAATATTGCATGAACTTTATACTGAAATTTTGAAAAACTGTTATTTATGTGGAAAATGGATATCGCTTCCTTTTTCCAATGAATAATAAAATAGAAACTCATTTCATATTTACATTGTCACTTTCTGATATTTTGAAACATTTTTGTGCGCCTCTGCTGACTAACAAAAGCGCACCGCTTACCAGAAGTTGCTATTCATGGTAAAATAACAGTGAATATCCATTTTACTGCAGTTTCATCAACATATTACTTTATCTGTTGATTTATCTGCCGAAGAAGAGAAATGCCAAGTTACTACTTGCTTCATCTGCGACGTTTGTTAACGATGATTCGATGAGGAAAATAATGTCACAAAGTATCTACTATAAACCCGGTAGCAGTAACCCACTAAAAATCCATCTGTAATTATATGCAAATACCAAACTTTAATGTGGTATAATAATGAAACCGTGACTAGACATAATGCTTGATTAAAATGAACAGCTCCCTCGATGGTAGTCATTTACATGTGGAGAATCAACTTTTGGGCGTAACGGTATTGTAAACAAGATGTCATGAGAACTTTTCGATTTTCTCAAGTTTAAACAAGGATTCTAACGTTCACATGGTATGTGATTAACGAAAAAATTTCTCTCGACTAATCCCAGATGGAAATTTCAGAATCTCTTGATTTCTATTCGGACACAGTAATTATGAACATTCGTTAATTCACGGAGTGATATATTATAATGATGAAATTTATCAGTTTATTCCACTTTGCAACTGTAAAACAAAAAATCAAATATATGGGGAGTTATATTTTGTAGATGTAAATTACTACTTGCTAAGTTACGGATAGATTGTCAATACAATTCGATTCTATAGAATATTTGATAGTTGGTAGGCAGAGTTGGGAACAAATGATCATGATTGCAATGGGGAATTTATATACACATACGCAGACTTGTGGTCATGAACAGTTCCTCTCTAAGTTTGGTGCCTGTGCAAAATCGCTGAAGATTATATCCATTTGGAAAAACGTTCTCGGGAAGTTTATTCTACATAAATACAGTTCTTTGAATGAAAGGGTTCTTAAACAGTGAAGTTCAAGGTATACTGAGTTGAACTTCGAAAAGATGAGCAGCCACAGTCTGTCAATAAGATATGCAACCTCCTACTGCCTGTGAAGATGTGAATCCGCAGCTGATGTCCTGGAATCCAAATGGAATGATGAGACAAGTGTTCTGCCGTCAGCAAAGCAATATGGAATCTTGTGTTTTCCAATAAGAAGATTGATCATTTACGGTGTTTTATGAACATAATATAGATAACCTCAATCATACCATGTATCTTTCCAAATTGTCTGTAGCAGCCTCCAAAAATGAATTCAGGTTATCTGTTGCCGGAAAACGAATCTAGGAACAAAAATAGACTTGAAATATCCTCTGTTGAATGTGAACTTAGACTTGACCTGAATCAATATGAGAGTATTTACACCGAAGCGAACCTTGCCCGCGATCTTCTATTTGCTAGACTCTATTGTATTGAATCTGAATTATTAAAAATATCTATTATTATTTGAGTTATTATTACTCTTAATCTTATCCATGTCGTTGTTTCGAAAGTTTCGTCCCAAGTCATGAGATAGATAGATAGATATATTTATATGACAACTTTACACCTGAATGTTTGTTTCAAGTCAGTCGAAAATATACATAGCAAAAAAAAACTAGTCACAAGTTAAAAATGTTGAATCATAAATTATGAATAAAATTAAAGATAATTTTGAACATTACAATAATCGGTCTAAAATTTTTGAAAGTGTCATAAAACAAATATTATGCATAAACATGAGTTTCACTTATCAGATGAAATAAAATCAAATCTAAATCGGCATAATTGAAGTACTCAAATAATCCTGAGTACTATAGAAACAGTTTATCAGGAGAATAGTTCTGACTCTGATTTTGAAGGAGCTTTGTTTGAACACTTTGAACGAATTAGGAAGATGATTATAGAGATTGATATTCAATGAATTTCTAATAGATATTGTGAGTTTGTATCGAGGCTGTATGAACAGATTTGCATTTCTTGTAGAATGATGATGAATATCCTGATGCTTTGAATAAATGGATTTATTTTTATGTATTTCAAGTAATTGACTATACATATTTGAATACCGATAGTAGTGGTAGTATACCCATTTTTTTAAAAAGCAGCTTACAGTGATCTCTAGAATTGGCATTCAATAATATTCTGACTGGTGTTTTCTGAATTCTGAAGATTTTGAAGGAGTGAGAGGAATTACTCCACAAAACAATGCCATAATTCATATGTGAGTGGAACAAAGCAAAATATGAACTTCTCAGGGCGTCAAGAGACAATACTCTATTTAGCTGTCGAAATGCAAATATACTCTTACACAGCACATATGTTTCTGTAGTACCATATCTCAATGAATATTTATTCTACTGTGCCGTGATATTACTGATCGATAGATAATTCATTGGTGCTGTTAATTTTTTTCCAAATTTTAGTTTTTTGCCTCTTTTCAGCGCATTACTATATGAAACCGTTGAGCAATTTTTGGCCAATTTTTCTGTATGAACTCAAATTGAACCAAAGCTCTGCCAGGCATTTTGCAATTTCAGTGTTACTGATCGCATTCTTTTGCTAGATTTTTTTCCGGTGATTTCAGCCTTGAAAATGAACCCCGAAGTGATCGAACTACAGTAATTCAGGACGAAGATTCACGATTCCTGGTGGAGACCGTTGCGTAAGATGATGCAAGAACTGTGAGTCATCTCTCAGCTAGAAAAGTGGGAACATTACAATTCGAATCATTGACATAAATTGTCACGTTTCGAGGTCTATTCTTCTCTGCTTTTGGGCAACCAAAACGAGCCATTTTTGAATCGATTCGTCACATGTGGTGAAAAATGGATCGTCTACCACAACAGAAGATGGTCAATTGCCAAAAGCAAAAATCTTCAATAAAAAACCAGTTTTAGGATATTATTATGAAATAATTTTGTTTTGCAGTTATTGAAAATTCATAAAGAGTTTTCCTTATACATATAAAAGTCACTCTGAATGAGAAATAGGTGCAATGGAGCAGAGACTTATTTCGCAAAACCACAGATAAAAGTGAATCGCCTTGCGAGCTGTTAAAGTGAGGAAAATAATCAAAATATCGAAAAAACTCTGCACATGAATATATGGATTATCCATTTATTGAAAAAATCATCACACTGAACATAACAATGAACATTGACAGTGGTTGAAGTCCTGAGAAAACGATGATCTACTATCCAAAACATCCATATTGTATGTTTGAAGGTGGTTGACAATGTAGATATTGTAGATAGTATTTATGAAATCCTGACATCATGGAAAAATCTGATGCCAGCCTCTTTGACAAAAAATATTGATTATGACGTACTCCAAAGCTAGTGCGTAATAGTATAAATATTTATCTAACGTGAGCAAGAGCTTCTTTATAAATATTTTTCCACCTTGTTTGTTCAAATCATTAGGAGCCAAACAGTCTATTTTGGGTAATTCCTCAATTGAGCAAGCTATCAACCAGGACAAATACATTAGACATGCCTGAACAGAAAGTGCTACCGACTTACGCTCGAAGATAAACACGTTAAAAAAAGTTAGGTTACTTCTGAAAATATAATTAACAGGTAGATAGCTATATTCTGCAATATAATTGTTTAGTTGTTATTATGATGAATTTTGAATCCTGAAAAATCGATTATTCTTGCTTTATATACCCCTACCAATGGCTGGCCTCACTCACAAAAAGGCTTCAAACGGTTCACAATATTCCACGATATCTGATGGAGCTCTGGAATATTTCACAATATTCTGGAATACTACAGGATATTCTGGAATTTTGAGAAATGCTCTTGAATACTCACGAATGCTCTGGAAACTTCCAGTCTTCATAATTGCAAAAGAACGCTCTCCAGGTAGAATCGGGAACTTCTTTGAAGAGGGACAGAGGGTTACCACTTGATCATTTCAAAATGAACTGAGGATTTGTAGAATGTTCCCGAACCTTCTTGACTATTTCTGAGCAGGACAGAATGTTCCCATATATTCCGAATTGTTGTGGAATGCTATTGAAATAACTCGAAGGTTTTGCAACTTTGAAAATTCTAGCGTTCATATTTTTGAAAGCACGAGTTGCAGTAAAAAACAGGAACCCTTTCTAGAGGGCCTGTTTTTTCAAAAGGACGCCTTGGAAAACTTCCTTGAGCATATAAACTTATTGGGGACGGGTTGGTATGGTAATATAATTTTAATAGTTATTTATGTATCAAGGAAATCAGGAGGGCCTTAATTACCGACGGCAAAGTTTGC
>WOGN01008477.1:0-11279 GCA_015342105.1 Leptinotarsa texana
ATGAAAGTATTATACCCTCATAGGCAAATCTTGAGCCTAAAAACCAAATTACACATTTGTGATTTGTTGATATTATCTATTTTCAATCATTGTGACGTAGTGTATTATTATTTTCTGAATAAAAATGAGCAGCAACGAATTCCAAGAATTCAAAACTCTTGTTTGAGATTTTCATACGGTATCAAGAAAAAAGAACCGATTTCTCATACACTCAAAAAAGCCAGGTGGCTAAAAATGTACGACAGACGGACTCATAAAGTTATTGCCAATAGAACACCTCCCTACCTCTATAACAAAATAACTTATCGAACTAATGTTCATAATGTGAACATCAGGCGCAAAATGATCCATGCTGTTAGACACTCCATAGAAATATTCAAAAGGTCATTTACATATACGACAGCTGAATTCTATAAGAACCTACCTCCTTCCTATCGGTCAAAATATGTTTCCAATTTCAGGTACTGCCTGAAAAAACACCTTCTGAAAAATCAGGTAATTATCAAGTAGTATCAGGTAAAGATATAAACAGACTGATACTTAATATTGATCTTATACTTTATTCTGATGTAATCTTATGTATTATCTTGAATAATAATAATTATACAGGGTGTCGCTGAACTTCCTCTTTTTCTCTTGGCAATATACACATGGGGTAAAAATATCACCAGAACTTGTTCCCAAATTCCTTCGTTATCAAGTTATGGACCCTCAAAGTTACAATATGAAAAATGTCATTCTTTGATAACTTTTCAAGGGGATATTTAAAATATTGATGATTGACTGAACAAATTGAATTGCTTTGATGAGCTTTTATGCACGAGTCAGTTGTGCTACAAAGTCAGGAACGGACTACCCACGTGGGACACACCCTAAAATTATGAAATGACCGAAATTTGTCAATATTTTTCATCTTATGATGCACTGTTTGGAACCTTTGGTGGAGTTTTTTCCCAAACACCAAATCGTTATTTTTACACCTCGACACGTGTTTCGATCACCAAGTGATCATCTTCAAAGAGGAAGATTAATCTTCCTCTTTGAAGATGGTGTAAGATAACGATTTGGTGTTTGGGAAAAAACTCCAGTAATATTCAATATTTTTCAAGTGTATTTTTTGTATGTACGTGTGGAATAATCACGTTTTGTATTGTGTTATCTCAATTTCATGGAACTTAATAGTTTCAAATTCTTATTCACAAATGAATTGTTGAGGACTTTCACTGATAATTTAATTCGATGAGAGAAAATCTTTGACCCGGTAAACTCAAATTTGATGTTGTCGAAAAAAAGTTCATTTTTATTAAAAATCGTTACTCCGATCGATACTCCACACGAGCACTTTCATTCAGAAAATTATCTAAGTTACCTGATTATGTTGAAAAATATTGAAAAATGTCTTCCATCGGGGGTAGTCCGTTCCTGACTGGTGATATTTTGACCCCATCTGTACATTCCCGAGAGGAAAAAAGAAAGTCCAGGGGCACCCTGTATATCAATATGAATGTATCAAACTGTAATTAGTGACTGGACACTTACAACCTCCGATCGATACTCCACACGAGCACTTTCATTCAGAAAATTGTCTAAGTCACCTGATTATGTTGAAAAATATCTTCCATCGGGGGTAGTCCGTTCCTGACTGGTGATATTTTGACCCCATCTATACATTCCCGAGAGGAAAAAAGAAAGTCCAGGGGCACCCTGTATATCAATATGAATGAACCAAACTGTAATTAGTGACTGGACACTTACAACCTTCTTAGAAGCCCATGCTGGTGAGCTGATTGACAGCTAACCATATGTTAAATTATTGTATTCGAAAAGTTACGAAATCATTTCTTATTTCTGCAAGAATATATTATATAAATCGCAAAACTAACTCGTTTACGCGATACTATTTCTCAACCCTGAGAGACAAAGTTTAAGATTATCCATATTAAACAAATGAGTGACCTTATGTATTATTAGTATTATCATTATTGACTATACTTATAAATGCGAAAGTCACTCACTTAACACTCACTCATTCATCTCTGTTTATCCGTACTGGTGAGTCATAGGAAGCTAAAATTTGGTACATAGGTACTATTTAGGTCTTAGATGCTCACGAAGACGAGATTTTCAAATATTCCAATTGGGTTTTCCTTCGGGGGGGGGTGAAAGGGGCGTGTAATCATATGAAACTTATTTTTCACTATATTTTAGGAGGGTGAAATTTTGTATGTAGGTTCGTTTTATATTGTAGATATGCAATGAGAAACTTTCTTATTCGTAAATGGGCTATGTTTGAAGTGACAGTAAACAAATCTGAAGAAATGAACTTCAAACGTTCAAAACAGTCTCGGATATACCTACCCAGTAGGTTGAATCAGGAAACAACTACTACCCTGGCTAATACCACAAGGGCGTTGGATTATATCCGATATGCGTCAGTGCAGGAAAAAATTTCCTGCATATCCAATTGGCAATATAACTGAAAGAGTTGGAACGAGCACACTTGCGGAGGGGTTTCAGACTCATTAGCCACTCGTCAGTGCAAAATAGTGGTCATTATCGACCTAAAGTCAATGATATTCCATAATTAAAAATCGGAATTCTTTCAGAGTTTTTCATTCCTCTTCCTAAATTAGAGCGAACAACAAAATGTCACTCCATCTAATGAACAAGGTACTAACCAACTGCATATCCGAAATTTGCCCGATTCCTTTGAATTAGGAAAAAAAACTTTCTTATTAGTCAGTAGACTATGCTTGAACACTGGCAGTAAACACATCTAAAGAAATGCACTTCGAAGGTTCAAGCCAGTCTCGTAGCTTTGTATATAGACTTACCACAGTAGGTTTAATGGACTGACGCCTATCAGAAAACAACCACTCCAACTTAGGAAGAGGAATGAAATATTCTGAAAAAATTTCGTTTTTCAATTATGAGATGTCTTCTGGTTCAACGAAATTCAGGTTCTAGGACGTCAGGATCCTCCGCAGTTGATATAGAGTGTTCTGGTTTATTGAGGATAATTTCGGACTGATGAATCCTCTGTTCTGGTTTCGACTGCGAAATGATCCTAAACTGTTTTGAACCGTCCCGAATCGTTATTGCTCTCGAGGCTGAACCACAAACTACTATAGTAGGTGGTTTGTGGGCTGAACTGTTGAGAGTAATAATAAGACATAGAGTTGCCATGCCTGTACGGTGCCTATACCAATACAATACATGTGTTTTGAAACGGGTATCTTACTATCCTTTTCTGTTCTGTTAGTTTAGTTGATAATCGGGGGATATTATATATTTATACATTTCCTACAGAAATTTGATTTATTATTTTTTAATGAATATGGAAATGAGGTCAGTTTTTCTACCACCTATTAGATTTTTATTTATGTATGGCTTTATAATAAAGCGGGTGGTTTACTGGGTTAAAATTGAATTATTCCAAATTAACTAATTCATAGCACTGATAAATGTTAATTTCAAAAGTGATGAACTTTGTTTTATAAAATCACATGAAGATATTTTTTATTTATTCTGAGATTTGATAAACAAGCGGTACGGTTTGTAAAGTCCGATATAAGGAATTTTCTATTAGAAATCATGAATATTTATAATTACGATTGAGGTTTGATATTATTATGTGGTTTCTCTCAAAATTGGTATCTAGAGGTCTTTGTGGACCGACATTATGTTTTTTTTTTCAATAATTCATGCTGATTTGGTTGGGATATGTCAAATAATGAAATGATGTAAATCTAGTTTCAAAAACTTCATTTATAAGAATAAGATCAAAAAAACGATCATAATAAACATCAAAAAAAATGTCGGTCCACAAAGAACCCTATATACCAATTTTGAATGAAATCACAGAATAATATCAAACCTCTATCGTAATTAAAAATATAAATAATTTCTAATCGAAAATTCTTTATATAGGACCCCACAAACCGTACCGCTTGTTCATTAAATCTGATAATAAATCAAAAATTTCTTCATTTGATTTTATGAAGCAAACTTCATTACTTTTGAAATTAACATTTATCATTGTTATGAATTAGTTCATATGAAATAATTAAATTTTAAGCCAGTCAACCACTCGCTTCATTATAAAGCCATACATTAATACAAATCTAGTACAGATTTCCTGTAGGAACTATTTGAACAGGATACATTTTCACCTGATATGATTTATTTTATAAATATATACTATCCCTCCGATTATTAACTGAACCAACCGCCACTGTTTTATGGTCCAGATTACTTCCCGTAAACAAACAAAGTTATACTGCCTTCAAGATAAGGATGCAAAAGGCCACTCTATTGTCCTTTGTTACTCTGAGGTTGAGAATTGTTTCCATTGCTCATGCGCATTCATGAGGAAATTTGTTTGGGCTATTTTCTGGGATGTTTTTCTATTTATTTGATTCAAATAATTGATGATTGAGGTTAGATAACATTTGAACTGACTACAAGGATACACTACTTAAAATGGACATGATCAACAGTATTTTCTCGTCATCTCTTCATATATACGTTAGGTGGCACAATGGTCTCCTCAAAATGCGTGCTGGTTCAATCAAGTGTCCGAGACTGTTTCAAACTGTTTGAGATTGTTTGCTTATATTTATCATGTCTTGTGCAGTTTCCAAACAGTTTCGGATGTTGAAACCAGAACAAATCTAGTATGTTGGATCTTGGTATTTCTATCCATCTTGTACAGAACTGAAACTTTCGTGTTTGTCACAATTATCAATAGAGCCACTCGGTCATGAAAAGAGTATTTGTCATATTCACCTCGTAGAAATCTGTGAACTTTAATTTCAATATCCTTTCTGTCGTTACTAAAATATAATACCAATGAATTCCAGATACCAATGCAAACGCGATATATTTTTTCGATATTTTATGTCAAATGTCAGCGTTGCTATCCTGATACACCTAAACCAAGAGCAATAATTATTACGTGAGCATGGTCAATAGCGCTTAGGACTAAAATTAATGAAAATAGAAAAGAAGAAGAATTTCTCAAATAAATAAACAACCTTAAAATTTTGTGGTTTTCGAAGTCTTAACTCTAAAATCTAGAAAGATGTTTAAAAAGTGAGCAATAATTAATGATGATTGGAATATATTATAATAGAGTATTTTGAATTTTCAGATTTGATGAGAAAGAAAGTATATCAGGTGTCTTGCAACTCAAGTCTTCTGTCCAAAAGGCTATCAGAACTAAACTTGTGGAATCCTATCCTCACTTAGAAAACTATATTGATAGTATATTACCGAAAAAGGATACTCTCCGTATAATAAAATGGTAAAGACATTTATATTTGTGAATAACTCTCATACAATAAGAGCTTTCTGTTTCAGTCATGATCATATTGAAATTGTAGTGAATTCAGCAGGAGAATTATTATTTTTCCGCCACAGGGAGGGCCAATGGATGCCAACGCTCAAATTACTTCACAGATGTGAGTACGATTATCTGTTATTTTGTCTTTGTTCAACTTTTCTTTTGCAGATCCATTCTTTTTGCCCATGCAACAGGTAGATAAGGGTGCCATTAGGTTTGTACTTAGTGGAGCAAATATTATGTGTCCAGGATTGACATCACCTGGTGCCAAAATGACAGAAGTTCCCAAGGATACTATAGTAGTAAGTTTACTGATTTGGCTTATATGTGTCAAATAACCTCTTCAATCACACCTACCCAAATAGAATTTGATGAATTCAGATATTCTGTCTCTAGAACTGTTATTCATTTAACTTCATTTTCATTATTTGAAGTTCTTCCATCACCTAATAAAACACTTTCCACACATCATAACTAGAGCACCTAGTGCTTTGGTATAAGGGAACAGGGTTTTCATTAGTTTAATTTCACTCCAGAGGTTTTAATTCTACCTATCTAAGAATCCTACACAAAATACTAAGAAAAAAGTTTACGTTCATTTCAGTCAAAATTGATTGAATGAATTACTTGAGGAGTATTGAATAAAAGTACTTTCATGCACTGGGTTACAAAATGTCCTATATTTTGAGTTACGAATATCAGAGTTTATTGAAAAAACTTTTCCCTTAAATCCTCTCAAAGCTTGTTTCCCTTACCAAGTCAGCATCACCAGGACTGACTTAAAAGTTTTATACATCTGGGCGAACCACCAACTTTGATAATGGGGGATCATTAAATGTGGGTAATAGTGTAATTAATGAATTCTTAGTGACAGTTCTTGTTATTTTGTTATTGTATTTGACTTCCTATTTATAAATGAATCACTATTTGTTATGATAATTAATATTTATCTGATTTCTACCTGAAATTCATATAAAAAGATTAATCACAGGCTGTTTAGAATGGGACCTTTGTCACTGTTGCCAACAATTTCACAAATTCATTATTTATTTTGTGGCTGTTCTATAACCCATGTTGAGCAATACTAGACTCCTTTGGTCTATGAAACGAAATATACAATACATGTAGCAAGTTATTATAGTCCGCTTAGTTTGACCAACATTCTTTCTATCACAATCCTCACGTAAATCCCAGACTTTTTCTTTTCCATTGTCTTATCGTTTGGGTTGTCCAACACTTGTTGAAATGTACCAGAAGTTATGAAAGCCATATTCATGTTGAATTTTTGAAAAAAAAATCATTTCGGTTCATATAAAAGTACTATAAGTTTTTTTAAGTCTTGGTTTTTCTGAAAAAGTGGGGATTTACAAAGATTCACCCCTTAGTTTATTAGATATTATCACAATAACTTTTTTTAAAATGATATCTCCACTTAAGGGGAACATGATCGTTTTATGAAAATGAAAATGGTTCAAGCTGTCAGGGATATATATGAAAGTGCTGGTATTTTTCCTATACTCATCAAATTTCTAACCACTCTCAGCGTTTTTCATAACTCGAACATATGTCAAAAGACTAGATTGTTCTAGTATGGGAAAAATGTTGTCAATAGACTGTTATACATGTCAAAATCTTCTTTTGCTTCTATATCAGATCTGCTCTTCAACAGAATAGCTAATAGAAAAAACAATAAGTTTCCCATTGCCTCACCGTCATGTCGTTTGTTAAAACAGTGTTTCAGTGTGGGAAAAGTGTTTTTAGTAGATTCATTTCATGCCCCAGATTCCAATAGCATATATTTCAAGGTCGCAAAATGGCTGTTTTTGTTTTCAAAGATTTTGAAGTTTATAGAGTTGTGGTAACTTCGCATATTATATTTGCCAGAATATAAACGAGCTACCTTCCAATGACTTTGATAATGACCCCAAGACATATCTTCATTTGGAGGTTAATTAGTTACTTTGCAATAAAACCTATTCATTTCTCTTATATTTTGAGAAAATCTTTATTCAACTTGCGCAAATATTCATTTTTCTGGGGAGGTAACACAACTGGGAGTTATTTTATTGAATTAGTTTGTAAATCATAATTTGATATAAAACTGATTCTGGCAATTAGTTTATAGATTACCTATATTGTAATTCTATTAAGAATTATATTGAATAAAACCAATTCTTAGACATGAAATGTGATGAAGAGAATAGCGATATTGAGCAATAATATTGAAATTTAGAGAATTTAGAGAATCAGGAAGTTCAAAATCATTGTCATCGGAGATCACCTTGTACAGGGTCTTACTGAATCATTCCTCTCCATAATAAATTATTATCATAAATAACACAATGATAATTTTCGATTAGCCCTTTCTAAAATGAACGTTCATAAATTTTTTGTACTATTTTTCTGTACAACATACAAATAACTTACTTTGTGTTCAAACTTATAGATTGTTATATAAAATAATTGTTGAACAAATTCTTCCATAGTACACTATAAAGTAAGTTTGGAGTTAACTTAGGTCAAAATTGGGATTGTATAAATGCAGTAAATGAATGGATTTCAACTTAACCTCCACATGTCCTTGAGAATCTGGTATACAGCTTATATTCAAGTTGAAAAGCACATAATTTAATAATTTACTTGCATTTTTGCTAGTATTTTTCGATTGATATGCCTAAAATAACTATTCTGAGTTACTGTTATAAAGTAAATAAAATACAAATTGATTTTGCATTTGTCATTTCTCCATAATTCAAAATCTAGGTACGATTGTAGGAATATACTTTTTTAATCACATTTTGTGAGGAGTCCTATCCACTAGCTAAAAATATTTTCATATAATTTGCTGTAATTTGGTATTCTTCAGTTCAAATTTCATACCAGACTATCATTCCTGTACTTCTTTGTTCCTTTCATCTAATTTATCATTGATTATTCAGAGTTTGTAAATTTTCTTTTTACAGGCTATTATGGCAGAAGGAAAAGACCATGCTTTAGCAATTGGAAAAACCACATTATCAACTGAAGACATGTGAGTTTCTCAATTTGATTGTGTTCACCATAATCTAAAAATAATTTTAATTTTCAGAGCCAAAATAAATAAGGGCATAGGTGTAGAAAACTGTCATTATCTTAATGATGGACTTTGGCAAATGAAACCTGTCAAATAAAAATAGGATTTAATAAATACGATTCGTTGTGAATGATTTTTTTTTAAATAAACAATCAACTACCTAGATGATTTAAGCAGAATATTTTTTTGTATAAGTATAGTCCACTTTAAAAATTTAAGGTAGACTGAATGCCTGTTTGATTAAGATATATATTTGTTTCTTCAGTAGTACTGCCAGGACTTTTATCAAGTGAGAAATATTATCATTATTTCAGTTATAAAACCGAAGTAATATATCTCAGTTATACGCCACTTTAAACAAAAATGAATATGATCACCATGAATCTCTAACTTTGCCAGGATGAAATTCGTGAAAACATGAGATGATCAATTAACAGAAAAACTTAAACATGTTTTTCTATTGTAAACATCCTATTGATGTTTATTCTTTCTTCTTGCAGAACTAAGTAAATATATATTACTGGCAACGGGAAATTGAAATATTCTAAGTATTGCTAACAATTGTTGGAAAAACACCTCTTTGTAGTTGATGGTTTTCAAATAAGCATAGCACTCCAGAAAATGGAGTGAATTTTAATTTTTTTCAGTAAATATTCATCAAATTTCCATTTGGTCCCATTCCAAGTGGTGCCCCTCAGATATAATAAACTTGTGCCAGTGTTTTTTTCAATCCTCAAGCAGATTGAACTTTGATTTCGATGTCATAACCATATACCAGTGGGAATCAAAGTTTTTGGCTTTTTACTATTCCATCTTGATACAAAAAAGGAGATGTGGGAATCTTTCAAAAAAAGAGGAAGAAAGTAATCAATTTGAAAATAAGTAACTCTATACATGGATGTGTAGATCATCGATTGTTGATGAGTTAGGGGGTCCAGGACAAGCGTCGTCATTTGCATCTTCTTGACCATCTGTGAAAAGCTTGTATCACTCGTGAACATTTTTCTTAGTCAGAGTACAAACACTGTATGCCTCTGTCAACATGTCATGTGTTTTTGAACACTTAATTCCATTTTTTACACAATATTTGATGCAATTTCTTTGATCCATTTTTTTCGATAGCAGAAAATCGCTGAGCACGCAAATTACTTCTGACTTTTATGCCTCTTACCAACAAACTGAACACGCTAAACAGCAGAAATTGTGAACATATATTCTAGACGAGTGTATCAACATAAAAAAAATCCTAATCGAATGTACGTAGTCGCGAATTTTGAACATTCACCTAATTTTTGAACAGCCCACGTACATTGGAAAGCTATAAAACAAATCAGATTTCAACACCATACAAAGAAAAATGTCAAAACCAGGCAATGGCACAGGATTTTAACGAAATGGAAGGAATCCAAATCAGATTCTGAGTTAACAAAAATTCCTAAATATCTGTTTTCAATCCACCGGGAAGAACGAATTAGTTGTTTGAAAGAAAATCAGAAATGAATATTTGGATTCGAAAAATGTGGAGTTTGTCCACTGAATGAAAACAAGTTGATAACCCGATAAAGACATGGTGGGTTCATTATTTTTGAAGAAATTTGAGACAAAATGAGTTGATTACTTTATATCTACCTACATCAGTGAAGAAAAAACTAACGAATGCATATGGGCAAAAGCGTTAGTGTTAAAGAAATCTTTAGAATTATGGAGTTTATTAGGTTTCAAAAAAGTAACCTTCTGAAAAATCTCAAAAAGTCACAACAGCTATATAAACCAATAGAGCGCAAGCTCTATTTTGACCTCATTTTTTACCGTCTGCCTTTTTCAGGGGGCATATTTAGAGCCTCGAGCAACAGTTTTATGCGTTAAACGAATTTTTTGCCCATGTTACACATGCTCAAATATTAAATCTAGTTTGCATAAAAAAATGTTTGTTTGACCAACATTTTACCTTCTGCCTTTCATGCAACCAGAAGGCTAGGTTAAGCAACCCACAGAAAAATAAATGACACATGGTTACATGGTGTTCTTGGTAAAGCATGACTTTCTTATTTGAAAAACAAAATGGTTAACTAAAATCAATTTTTTACCGTCTGCCAAGCACAGCATAGACTAACAGTAGCATAAAATGAACAAATTTTCACAAAGCATTAATAATTTATATATATTACTTAATTAACAATTTTTTTACAGTGCCTATGAACTATTTTTTACCGTCTGCGTCTTAAATATAATAAAGTTCCATAATTAATATGTCATGCGACAACTATTGGCAAACAAATTGGCAATGTTTCAAGTATAGGCAGATGCGAATGAACTTTCAAAAAAATCAATAATTTTTACCAACATTTTACCGTCTGCCGTTGTTTCCTTTCAATATATATATGATTATAAAGTAGACCAATTGTCAATTGGCAGACGAGTTGAGCGTGTTTATATAACTGAAAAATATTTTCTGAATTGCAAAAAAATAGTAATTACTTTGACCAACGTTCTACCGTCTGCCATTGTTTCCTTGCAATCTTTAATTATTGAATAGGCAAACTATCAATTGGCAGACGAATAGACCGTGTTTAGACGAGAGTGGTAGACAATTTTTGCTGACAAAAATGTCAATGTTACTTCATAAAAGATTTTTATCAATTTTAGTGGAGAACACCCTTAAAACGACACAACTTCTATTACCATTTTTTCAACAGTTGTTTTGATGCAGTGGGGATAAATAATGATAAATGTACGAGATTTAGAAATACATAAACAATATTTTTATTCCAATATCGACATAAAAACTAAATAACTTTCATCTGATTCAGTGGTTTCTTGAGAAATATTCAAATCAACGCTGACGTCGCTTGTTATACTGCC
>WOGN01008478.1:0-11279 GCA_015342105.1 Leptinotarsa texana
AAAAATGTCCTCAAGATGTAGACGTGGGGTTAAACCAAACCTTGGGAGATAACCAATCAGAACAGAAACCGTGACAATTCTCTGGTCGAAAATCCTCCGGGTACAACAATCCTATAAATGTTTTTTTAGAAACTATCCTATATTGTCGCTAGCAAGAGAACAATGAAAAGAAAAATTGGAAAATTCCGTGAAGGGTTTTATCTTGTAGTAAAAAGGCTTTTGCGTGGTACAAAGTATTCAAACGCCAAATTGTCGTAAATGTCCAATATATGCCTCTATCAAATGCCAGGTTGATGATGAGATGGGTAGAATGGAATATCCACTAAGGATCATTTAACAACTTCAGGATTCGTCAACCAAACAAATCGAGAAACACCTGTATGGCAGACACCTAGAGCTTCCGCGAATTCTACGATCCTAACTGATCAGAAAAGAATTCCATTTTCTTCTTCTTCTTTTTTTCGGAAGATAGGGTACTAGCGTTTCGACCTATCAATATGTGCATGTTTCATGCACAATGGACTAATCTGGACAGATACCCCCAAAAGCTAAATTGGCTGCACTGATGAAAAATGAAACAGTTGACAGTGGAAATATCATTCAACAGCTGACAATTAAAATTAAACGAAAAATACCAAAAGAAAATTTCAATTCAAAGACACTCCTTATGAACCTTCTCAATAACCAAAACACTGACATACATATGAATCACCCACGAAAATTCCATTGAAGACATTTTGAAGTAATTTTATTTACCTACTTCTAATCATTTTAAGATAAAGACTGGTACGCAGTAAAACAAATCACACTTTCCACAGAAAGAAGAAATACCTGTTGTAACTCTTAAAAAAAAGGACTATAACG
Source organism: Leptinotarsa texana (assembly GCA_015342105.1). Classification (NCBI taxonomy): domain Eukaryota; kingdom Metazoa; phylum Arthropoda; class Insecta; order Coleoptera; family Chrysomelidae; genus Leptinotarsa; species Leptinotarsa texana. The sequence goes on from WOGN01008478.1 coordinate 865, forward strand.
TATACAGTTTCAGTGAGAACAAGTTGAAATCAGGAGAGTTATGAATTATTCAGATGGTGAATCAAAAACTTATAATTTTCCTTGTAGTAACAACTTGTAAAAATGTGATTTATCATTAAATGTGGTTTTTGAATAGGGATTAGCAATGGGATTTTTATTAAGTTTCTATGGATGAGGACAACTACTTTACACATCTATGTTTGATATATGAGGGTAGGTCACCACAGAGTGAAATATATGTTGCTCTAAAGCTTTTTTTATTCAATAATAAAAAATGCAGGTAGTAAAAGTATGTTAATGTTAATTCCCTGTTCTATCCGGTCAAAATTATATCTGTGCTTAGGAATTTTCATTTCCTCCCTATATAATTTCAGATTATCGAAGAGGTCTCTTGTAACGCGATGACTTGGGAATCTTCTTTATGTGCATGTTCCGCTACTACTGATTCATCAGTGAGGTCACAGGCGACAATTTATTTTGTATTTAGAGAACAGCGTACTTACACTTCTTTTCGTGAGATCTGATAGACAGCAGGTGTTGCAAAATATTCTCTGGGGTTCTTGGCTCATATGCTGGAAAGCTTTTCCATCAACAGGCATATTTGGCATAGCCTTGGCATTATCTTTTTTGGGTCGTTTTGCTCGCTTAGAATTAGCTTCACCATATTTGTTTTCTCTGAAAGCGTTTTTCAAGAGGTTCCCAGCTGTGTCGGGTCTCTAAACTAAACTGGTTGGTGGTTGGAGTTTTCATTCAGATACCTATCTGTATGCAGTGGTTTCCAATACACCCTATGACCTAATGTCCCATCTTCCCGTCTATTCACTAGAACATCTAGGAAAGCGATAATGTTTCTGGTTTTCCGTTTCATTGTGAATGGATTTTTGCATTGAGGGAGCCGTACCACGAAGTCTTCAACGTAACGCAGCCAACAATATGGTTTCACAGCCGCTCGCTATGAAGCATTTTGTTTGCTGAGCACCCGGCTCTCTCAAAACAAAAGAGATCGTCGCCCGAAGCATACTGATAAATCCGCAGAGGCGTGCAAGGTGCACCTAGAGGGGATACCCATGTCATCAAGTTTGAATAGACCAAGTCTCCGATATAGCTCTAAATGTTACTATTCAAGACTATATAGGAAGGTGATGGAAATTCAGATGCACAAAAATAATTTCTAGTGAAAGGAAGAGGGAGTTATCATCAATAAAATCTGGCTACCTCCACTTAATTGATCGTGTATCCGGTCATTTAATTCAAGCAATAGGCACGAAACTATGTGCATCACCAATGGAATACATTCGCAGACGCAAACCAATACTGCAGTATAGAAAATAGTTTTGACTCCGATCTTGGAGTTAACTCTTTGATCATTTCGAATTCCTGTTATTACAGGAGTTAACAAGAACTATAGCAAAATATGAATGAACTGTCAGACTACTGCTATCAAAATAAACTACAAGCATTTAAATTTCAACTAGCTGGATCCTCTATAAATGGCATGGGCCTTATAGTAGATAGGAAACCTGACATTCGAATATCAGAATGAAAGAATGCTACATGAAGAACTCTAAGCTTTAGGTGAGGCTTCAGATGAGTAAAAGTAATGGGACTATTCCATGTGAAGTACTGTATAGTACAGTGGCATGCGAATAATTTACTGAAGAATATTTTTCAAAGTAATACCACCCATAAAAATTACCCATAAATATGGAAAAAAGTTTTCAAAACTGCTTAAGGTCTTTATTGTTATATTTTTGTTATATATGTTATGTTATAAGTTATTCAATACTTTTTTTGTAAACGGTATCAACTGTTCTGGTCTAGTGTTCTATCCGAGCCACCTAGAAAGCGTCATGGCTATTCATAGTAAGTCAGGCATGTAACGTTGCAGATCCATTCCAACTTCAACAGATGAATTCTGTCGAAAAACAAATCTGGGCGACCTTTCGATCGTGTGTCGGGCGTTTTCAATAATTTTGTTTATTCATAGGATTATTTTTTTCACTATCAAAATGGAGACCAACCTCTTTGTTGCTGTTAGGACGATTCATGAGTTGTTTCATTAGATTTTATCGAAATGTAATTTCAGGATTTAAGAACTGCATAGTGGAAATAACTGGTGGAAATTCTGCATGGGTTAAGGGTGACCAGGAAAAGTAGAATCGTTAATCCTGCAGTTGTTTGCTAATTCCCTTATTGTGCATGGTTGCGACCATCAAGAAATCTGATGTGATTTTAGTGTTAGAATTTTTATATTATTGTTGTCAAATAATATTTTTAGAAAAGACAGTTCGTTTGTTGCATCTTTTGATGGATTCAGATTTGTCATAAGAAGTTGAAAAAAATTAGCCAGATAACAGTTTGAACTTATTTTTAAAGTTCTTTTCGTCAATGAGATCTAGAAGAGTTATGAATGTATTCCAGTTGACATTGTTTACATTGGTTGATTCAAATAAATTTCAGCACTGGGATGATTGTGCTTGCAAGGGAAGAACGTAAGTCACATACTGTGTGCCGTATGTTAAGAGATGAAACATATCAATTTACTGTTTCTTTGTGATTTTATCAATAACTTCCTCTTCTACGGCACAATTCAAATTACAAATGCTATCATCAATAAATGTTTGAGATTTGTACTTCCGAAAATATTGACATTAGGTACGGTCACAGGAGGATAGAGAACTAGCGAAACATAATTGTGAGCCACCATTAAACACTTTGTGTAAACACCCGTTGTATGGGGTACATATTCCATAATTTTGACTGGATGAACTTGTGATCCAACACCACTAAACTGTCCTAAAAAGAACAAGTCTGAAGACACCTTCCCCTACGAAGATACCAGCTATGGGATTGACAGAAGACAATCCTCAAATATCAAAGTGAAACGAGGTCTGGTGTTGGATTACAAGTTCATTATGCTGGTTTGCAGTGAAAGCTGCAGTTAACTGACCGTGTTGGGGAGCCCCGTTACCTTCGATATTCGAGGATTGAGTCTTATGTCGATCCCATATATGGAAAATTCTATCATTTTCGTGAATAAAAAACTATGAAATCACAAAGGATCTCATTGAACCATATCGGTGGAGAGCTTTTTAACTTGCAACAACTTCAACTCAGTAGTTGGTAAATAAATGGTAAAACTGGAACCTCTGTGTAGAATAAATCCAAAAGAAGCACAAATCCCAATCATCAGCAATTCAATGCGAAAGAGTATTACATTCCTGGTGATAGGAAAAAGTGATTTTTTTTTATTTACTAATTAGTATTCAAAAACATATAACTGACTGAAAGTAATGTTTGGAATACCTGATTATAAAAAATCATGACTAACCATTAAAAGCCATGACTTACTAAGTTCGAAATTAAAATGTCCATTTAGTATTTTTATGGGGAATGGAAATACATGGATTTTAGAATAGAGCGCTATGACTAACCCAAGTGGTGGTTACCTTAATGTGTAAAAATGTATAACAAACCCCCCGCAGATTCGAATTCTCTTATCGAGATTTTGTTCAATTTGAATTCTAGATGCATTTTCACGATCGTCATTCGTTCAGTCACCCTTTATTAGGCCGACAACAACATCTATCCACTCCGGCGTTACATATGTTGAGTGAAGTCGGCGGCGGATTTGGATATCCATTGACCATGAAATTGATCGAAAGAGGTTCTTCGGGCCTTAATGGGATTAGCGCGGCTGCTGGTTTTATGTTCTTGGGCTGGTGATTATCGGCGCGTGATTTGAAAAGAAAATGCAGAGGAAAATTTCTTCGAGAGCGATTCTGATGGTATTAGGAGAACGGCTGGGGACGAACTGATACGAAAGATGCAAATACTCTTCGGTAATTTCAAGTTTTTGTTTCCCATCTGCGGTTTTGTTAGTTTCGACAAAAAGTAGGAACGAACTGAATTTGAATTTATGAGTCGAGCTTGACAATCGCCGAACAATTTTGTAGAAACGCTTCATCTCAATTGCCTTACAATCAACCCATTAGATAACGTAGCTGAGAGACTCGAAATTACCGCCGTCCAGATATACAAAATAATTAGTTTGCCACTCTGGCTATCCTGTAGAATTTGTAGAAAGTGTTAGGCTTGATCATACCAGTTTCTGAATATTTCACATTAAAATATTTTTCTTATTATTATTCTGAAAAAATCTGTTTTATCTTCCTCTTTCTCCGTTGAAATAATAATACACAGCATCTGTATCTTTCATACCTGAGAGTACTCTCCAAATAGAATGAAAGGGGTTCAGGTATTGGAAGCGAACTATTTTGCGCCATAATATGTTTTACCGTAAAAATGGGGTGTTTTATCGCGAGTGTCGGACAGTGTATATCACTTTGGCCAACCCCATTCAGGTGATAGGTGCATTTTGAGCATTTTCATCAGTCCTGAGATTTTCATCGTTCCAACTCGAATATTACGGAAGATACGGAGGTGTTTCCATAAGAAGTGAGACAAATTCGGATTTTTCAGGATTCAAATTTTTTCAGGAAAAGAGTGTATTCGTAGTAAGTTGTTAGTCCTGATCACGAATCTGAAGGAATTTTGAGCCTATTTTGCCCCCTAATATGTGTTACCGTAAAAATGGGTTGTTCCATCGCGAGTGGCGGACAGTGTATATCACTTTGGCCAACCCCATTCAGGTGGTAGGTGCATTTTGAGCATTTCCATCAGTCCTGAAAGTTTCATCGTTCTACCTCGAATATTACGGAAGATACGGGGGGGGGTTTCCACGAGAAGTGAGACACACTGCATCAGTGGAAATTGAACAATACCTATCAATAATAAAAGAATAAAAAAAAATACTGAAACCACAGAAATATCAAATTCAATAAAAACTAAAAAGAGAAATTCCGTAAGATTCAAGACGCTGAACTCTACGTAAAAGCAGCAACCTTATTTATATAGGATCATATCGCTTTTCCTGTAGAACAGCAAATAAGGAACTCGCATTCCCTGGGGTTTCAATACGTCTTCTTTATACACGGTCTTGACCAAAGAATTGTCGTACCTTATCCAGCAGTTCTAACCAACGTGGAAGGCGTCGGCCACATAGTGTCCAAACTTGGCATTTTTCTGACGGAGAATATCTTGTATTGCTTCTTTGTTGGAGACTGTGTTTCCGACGATACCAAAGTCGAATCGATCTTCAAGTTGAGTTCAAAATCTAACGCCTTGATAATCTTCGTGCAACGGTCGTGGCTGTATTCGAAAAACTTCAGATGCAAAAATGAGGATAACGAGAAGTTTGCAGAGCGTAATTTGCTCCCACGCTTCAACCTTCTCGTTTGTTTTCGTCGAAGTCACTCTCTCCAAACTGTTCTTGGAGACGAGTACCTTAAGCGTTTCTCTGACAGTCTTTACTTTCGCAATGTTGAGTCGCAGGGTGAGGAAAGGCTGGATATTCTCAGTAATGTGGTCCCCGTTGTGATGAATGCTCGACTTTAGTTGCCCCCCGAAGATGTCACTTATCGGTGTACTGATGAAGTCGATCCTTCTGGTTAGATGTCCTTTATTTTTCGATTCTATTGTGTTCCATATATTATTTAAATCATTGCTCAAAGCTGAGTCAACGAGAGGTTATTCCTCTTTAGTATAATATTTAACCAACTCATTTAGTTCAAACATTTCATCATAGAGTCCATTCAAAAGAAAACCTAGAAACTCTTCTGCATCTTGTTGTCTACCATCGATATAGTCAGTCTGCATGTTACGCAACAGTTTATAAATCCATGTCGGACCGAAGGATGCCAGTGTTGATTGAAACTTTTTGTTCATTATTGGATTTTTAATCTACTCTCACGTCTTTCATCAAAATGTAGGAAAGGAGGTGAACAAACTGTTCCACAAAACGGCACATTCCAAAGAACCGGGGTAGGTGTCATTCTCTCGTTCGAAGATATGTTTTTACTCAGACTGTTTATTAAGTTGTAGAGTGGTGGACATGCGATCAGGGCTTGCAAAATCGAGTTGATATAACAGTAATTGCTTTGATTAAGCAGCCCCTTGGCTGCAAATTCTACACATGTATCAGCATGTCTTCAAGAAAATAAAGTATTATTATTATTATTATTACAAGTCACGATGCAAAGTTCGCTAAGGTGTGGTCGGCGAAAGGCCGGGTTCTTCTGAGCGACGCGAAACCGACTGCCTCGGATTCTCCTGCACACTCTCACAGGCAGCGATCTTGTTTTCGGCAGATCTTGCGTTTCGTCGGCGTTAGACGATTGGTTGCTAAACCAGTGGACTCAAATTTATCCACCACATTGCGAATAGTCTTATCGGTACCACGATTATGGTGACCGTAAAATAGGAGAATCGCGCGCTACGTTGGCCGAACAGAACACCAATTGAAACAACTTTATTATTTGCATGTGTTCTTGAATGATATATCCGTCCATGTTGATTTGGAAAAACAAACTGAATAAATGACAAATGGTCTGACAGATGTAGCTTCAACATGATGGCTGTTGTCAAAGTTCGGAAGTCCTGTTGGAAGACGCGTTATAACATACATTATTAACTTTATAAATCAAACTGATGCAGCAAAAACTTTTCCTGCATTGGATATTAATTTTGGTAGCATTCACAATTTCTTCAGGTAATAAAGTTTACATAGAGATAGATATATCAGATTTTCACAATGTTGACAAAATTAATTAATAATAATATATAATAATATATAGTAGCCTATCATGAGACCTAAGTGCTTTCCGTTGTATCGCGAATGGTTTGTTTCAGGTTCCTGATGCAAATTATTGACTTTCAGAGGAAACTACAGTGAGAGGCAGGAGATAGATAGATACATAGATGAATAAATATACTTTATTGTCCAAAAATAAATTCTCCTTGATAAAGTGCGATAAAAATTTAAATATATGTGTGTATATACAGCATATTCCATAGTCGATGGTCTATTAGACGTACCTAGAGAACAAAAAAAGATGAGAGTTTCAATTCTGCATCAAAATCCACATTACTTTTGTGAACCATGTTCTATACCTCCCGTCTCCCACCGTCAACATTAAATATTCTGTATTTTTTTTTGAGAAAACGTGGTATTTTTATTATTTAATATCGCATGAATTAACTGATACACCAAACTCAAATTCTGGCAACATTTGAGATAAGGTATGGCAATTGTTATTTCAGAATGAAGCTCAAATCTTATTTTATACAGAATATCAGAAAAATACGTCTCAATTTGTATCTTCATAAACCTCCATAACAATTTATTTTAATAGAACACCCCGTATTCAGCGAACCATTGTGAACAACTTTGATCAACTATGTCCTATACCTATTTCTGACCGTTTATGAGATATGAATTCTTTTATATTTTTTTTGCTTCTATACAAATAGATGAATGATTATACTGTATTGTCCAAGAATGCATTCTCATTGACAGAGTGCGATGAAAAATATAAATATATGTGTATGTATACAGGATATTCCATATTCGATGGTCTATTAGACGTATCTAGAGAACAAAAAAAAGGATTAGAGTTTCAAATTTAGGTTACCGATGTAGATGGCTGAGATCTATCGTTGTTCTCTAGATACGTTTAATAGATCATCAAATATGGAATACCCTGTATATGAAAAATAGGAATAACTAAAACAGTGAGTGAAGAATACGTCAAACATATTTGTCAAAGAAACAAACCTTGCACTTTCATTATAAATTCAATTGCACAATTAAATTTACACATACACATATTGGTGTGGAATTAAAACAAGAATATAAGTGCCCTGAGCAATGCGCTTGCGGACCCAATGAGCACTTACCCCACGGTGTAGGGAGTGGTCTTTGGTTGATAATGCTGGCGCGCCCTCGCGAATGTATCGAGGCTTCAGGGGATAGGACCTGATCAGTGCACACTACGTTCGGTGAAAAAAAATATAATAATAATAATAATGAAAAATTATCATATGATGTGTTCCTTCTCATCCACCAGAGCAAAACGATATTGTCGTGGAGTTTTCAGCTTCTGGCGAGACGAATATCGTCAGAAGAGAGGAGGAAAAATGGATAAGATATCGAGATTTTCTCTTCGAACGTCGCAGACTCTATCCAGATCACTCTATCAAGATGGTTTTTCTGATTATTGGAGTCTTTGGTGGAATGATGTCCTCTTTACTCTCGAATCTTAAAATCATACCGGCTTTCCGCACTAAGGCAGAAATCTTAGCCGCACAGATGCAGAAGGCTGTCATTCTTGGCTCACTGCGCTTGCTCAGGGCACATGATTCTCGGACCCAATGATCACTTACCCTACGGTGTGGGAGTGGTCACTGGATGATAATGCTGGCGCATTATCATCCAGTGCGATAATGCTGGGTAGGGCCTGACCAGCGCCCAGCATGGCTTTACCAAGGACTACCTTTAGGAGCCATCAAAGTTACGAAAAAAGGGCGTAAAATACATATATCGATTCTTTCAAGGTAAAAAGTTGGTACAAACTTCCGGTATAACTGGAAGTGAAATGAGGCCTCATTAGTTTCATTTGACGAACTCACTAAAAGTGAATTCAATTTTCAGAATATAAACCGTACCCTACCACTCTCAACTTGGATATTTATTATTTGTGAACGTTTTAATCACACCTCTTGCACATGCTCCTCTCTCACGTTGGGAGGGTGAATAATGAACCGATCTCAGCTTGGTAAATTCCGAATATTTACCATAAACAAGGAGAGTTCACTCCTTATGTTGCCACTTCCTTTGGGCGAGTAAATAATGAAGACGCGTACTCCGTAACAGCTGGTGTATTATTCTTAGTTTCAGCAAACAGGTAGCTGATTGGGGACTAACCTGCTTGACTGAGTTGCATTTACGTTAACGAACATGCCAAACAAGAAAGGTAAATTTTCATACAGTGGGTACAATTGTTTTCATAAACTCCCTTGAAGAAGTCATATTTTTTATGTATTTCCCTTCTATACACAATTCTATTTCCCAATGGACGTGTTGAGATTGTTCTATTCGCCGTACTACATTATAAACGAGTAATAGTAATAAGAACAGGCAATCAGCGAAACAACATGCGTTTCATATTCTATGTATACAGGCCGTTCCAACGAAATCTTACCCTCCCTGTGAGTCAGAAACGGATATGTAATCGAAAATTTCAAAGAACATGTCAATTTTTATTTCTAGCGGGACTGGTTTTGATATGGCAATCATACCCGAAACTTCACCCCCCTGCAGTCAGCAACTACCCCCCCTATTTTTATCAATGGCATGGGGGGTCGTTATTGATAAATTGAATGTTGAACGTTTTATTTAAAAACAAAACAGAAAATTTGCTATCGCTCATTTTATTGGGGAAATGAACAAAAGTAACACAATCAACGGATGAAGTGTTCGAAAGCGTTTCTTACATTATTGAAGATGTCCGGAGTCAGATCGGTATTCCCGAACAATTCTCTGTCGCAGGTCTTTTAGATTTGTAGAATTTACTTAATTAGTAGTAAACGTTACGAAATGGAGGACACTGTTAGTTTTCTGCACCGGTAGTTTTTGTTGAATCTAGTTGTCGCAGAACAAAAAGTAGATATGATGTACATCACCTTTGGTGTAGTAATGAATATTACTGGAGTTTTTTGCCAACACCAAATCGTTATTTTTACACCTCGACATGTGTTTCGATCACAAGTGATCATTTTCAAGAGGAAGATTAAACTGATTTGGTGTTGGAAAAAAACTCCAGTAATATTCAAAAAGTAGATAGTTGGTCACTGTCATTTCTTCACGAATTATTATTCATTCATCCTTGTTCACTGTGTTCCAACATGGTTTATTTTACTGAAGAAAATATTGAAATTGTTGCAACCTATATTCGAAATAATGAATGTGTTAAAACTGCTGCAAGAATTCATAATGCGAATCATCCAAGACCACAATGTGACCCATCAATACGTTAAACAATTAACGGATAAGTTTCGAACTTCAGGTTCTGTTCACAATAGAAAACATGAAGTATCCTATCCTGTGAGAAACGCAGTTTTAGGACATGTACAAATGGATAATCGACAACCTATTAGACAAGTAGCTAGTTCGTCTGGTGTATCAACTACTAGTTTTTTTCGGAATTTGAAAGCCTACAAATTCCATTCTTTCAAAATAAGGGTAGTTCATGAATCAAACTGAGATGATTCTGATCGTCTACTCCAGTTTTGTGAGGTGTTCAGCGAGAAAACGACCAATAATCCAAACCTATTATACAATAAATGTTCTTCAGACAAAAGTTCTTTCATGTTGAATGGTGAAGTGAAGAGACATGATGGGGAATGTTCTTCAATTTGGGTTATTACAGCAAATGCAAGTTTGAACAAAATAAAGTTGAGTTCAATTCATGAGTTTTTCAAATTCACTTCGAAAAGTATTCAAATTGATGTTTCAA
>WOGN01008480.1:0-11279 GCA_015342105.1 Leptinotarsa texana
TATTGTTGTGCGCGACTTTCTGAAGCCATATTGTGAGTTGCTGAAAAATTTATTATTCTCAAAGTAGGCATAGAGCTGAATTTTAATTATAATTTCAACCACTTTACTGAATATTGAAGTAATACTTATCTCTAGTTATCAATGGCTTTTTCATCACCTTTTTTAAAAATGGGCACTACTTTAGAATATTGGTGGATATCTGAAAATATACCAGTACATAAGATTAAATTGATCAGTACAGTAAAAGGTTGGATCATTATATACGAGGTTTCCTTTAGTATTCGACTATTGCGTTCATGGGTATCTGAACATTTGGAGTCGTTTAGTGAATTATTTGCTTCATACACGGGTCGAAAGAAGAATGAGTTACACAGAGCAGGAATTTTTTTAAAATTTCAAAAGCTCCTCGTTTGCAACATACGAAAGAGAATTAATGATATTATCAGCAATGGTACTGAAAAAGTTGTTCATCTCATCAGATGATAGTTCGACTGTTGGTTTTGAATCGTATTTATTTCTCCCGGAATTTATTATTTTCCAGCAAGCTTCAGATTTATTATTGAACGAAGAAATGTATTCATAATACGCCATTTTTTAGCGGATATCAGTTTACAACCATATTCTTTCTTGACCTGTTTGTACACCAGGAAACCATTTGGGGTCTTGGTTTTGTCTGCTATTTGTTTGGATCAGTTTATTTGCCAATTAATATCACATAAGTAATTTTTGAGCCTAGTTATACCGTTAGCTGATATATGTCTTTTGTATTCATGATATAGAAGAGATGTCTCCCAGTGACCAGTCCACCTTCCTGGAAAGGACAGGATGGACAATGACCTAGGAGGACAACTCCTCGGGAGTATGTACAATGGGTCACATGTGAACTAAGTGCTGTGGGCCTATACCCACCCTCCCTACCCTACAGATACAGATTCATTAGAGATATACAAGAACACTACTATCTCAACTTTGTTTATTGTGACTGAAAAAAACGTCAAAGAACGGTTGAAAGAGATTATGAAATTTGCCACAAGGTGATAACAGCTTGATACTATGAAAAAAATGAGGAATATTTGAGATTTTGTTTGAAAAATCGTTCATCAGAGTTTTGGTTTTCTACAAAGAGATGAAGAAAAAATAACATGTTTCAATTCCACAACAAATGTTTGGAGAAGGAACAAGCTCCAAAGTGATTATTGTGTAATTCAATATTCATATAAGATCAGTGATAAAAAAAAATCTTTCGTGAAATTTGATGTTCATGTGAAAGTAGCCGTTTCCAAAAGTCTTTCACTTTCAATTCGTATCTGACAGAAACTCCTCTGCATCATCTGCACAATTCTAGAAAGTTAAATTAGAGGTAATTAGTTTGTTCTACTTTTTGGAAGCTTCCTATATTTTTTTGAATGCGCAAAAGTAGAAAGTCAAAACATTTTCCCCCAAAAATGTGTTCTTTCAATTACGAATCAGATTATTTTTACACTTACTTTCCAAAAGATCTTTGAGCTAGAAAGAGAAAAATCTGATTTCTATTCAACCAACGGAATGAGTGTCAATAGCTGACATCTCTAAAACACCTTTGATTTGTAGTATTCATAGTACAGTGCTTAGTACAATATACGTCACAATCAACATGATATATAGCTAGGTAGATTTTTTTGTCAGGATTCATTTTGATCATGTATGAATATAAAATATCAATCGAAGTGTTTTTGTATAAAAGTGTGTAATTATAAATTCTTATTGCAAAGCGCTTTCGACTTTCGTCATTATCATTGCAACAGGAAGTATCAAAAACGAGGACAGTACATGTTTGAACGTGGTTGACAATGTTTCGTGATGTATTTATTCAGTTTGGACTTCCATTGTCTAATATAATATAAATTGATTTGAAGACCCTGAAAAAACAATTAAAAAATTAATAAGATTAACCAAAAATAACAATTTTATTAAACAAAAGATTGTGGATACTAACAATCGAAACGTCGTGAGATAACTTGGTTTGAAATCTTTTAATTTTATTTTTTGTTAATAAAAATTTTAAATTTTTATTTTTCAACTTTCATCAATATTTCAATTTTTATTTGTTTGGTTGTTGTTTGTATGTTATTTTTTTGTAGTTTCAGTTTTTCGTTTAATAAAATTGTTATTTTCGGTTATTCTTATTAATTTTTTAATTGTTTTTTTCAGGGTTTTTCAATCAATTTATATTATATCAGTTATCTCCCGAAGGCGATTGTAGATACTAACAATCGAAACGTCGTGACATAACTTGGTTTAAAATCTTTTAATTTAATTTTCATTTTTCATTTTTTGTTAATAATTTTTAATTTTTATTTTTCAGCTTTCATCAATATTTCAGTTTTTATTTGTTTGGTTGTTGCTTGTATGTTATTTTTTTAATAAAATTGATATTTCCGGTCGATCTTAATAATTTTTTAATTGTTTTTCAGGGTTTTCAAATCAATTTATGTTGTATTAGACAATGGAATTCCGAACCGATGAAAAAAAAAGAGGACAGTACATTTGTAAGATTTGATTTAAATAGATCTCATTAGCCTAATAACAAATGAAATCCATGTTAGAGATTGAGACCATGTGGTTCGATCAACGTCTTCGAAAAGTAATAAACTTTACAGGTGAATTTTTCCGATCATGACACCTTGTTCAGTTCAAAACTTATAAAGGAGAAGGGCTCTATTGACGTTCACCCTGTATATTGAACAACTGTTTCATTTTGTTTCGAAGTTTCCGAGGAATGTGGGATGAATGAAATATACAAATATTGTTTGAATAAATATTTATGAATTGATTCGATTCAATGACACACAACCGAGTTATCGATTTCTTTCATAACAAAATTTATTCTTCCAAAAGTCAAAACAACTAATTCAAGGTAACCATTTTTTGACTAATGAACTTGGGAGTTTTCCATCAATGGTGCTTACTACCAAGTAAGTAGAGTTCTTGCGACATGCGGAATGTTTTGTCAGCTGTCGCCATTGTACATGGGTTTTTTCTCTGGGTTCTCCTCTGTTTCCTTTACGCTCAAGTCATTCCAGGGCTGTACTTCACCCGACGCTGCCAAATTGTAAAACATACCTGTTGTGGAGAATAATACTGTGGCTGTTATGAAAACCACGTTCCAGAGTTGTTTGTCAGTCTGAAAAGGAAACATTCATATTAGGTTATTACATAATACGTCGATATACAATTCAAATAAATCACAGAGCTAGTTGCTGATATAACAGAAGGCGAAGTTCAACTCAGTTAGCACAAGTGCTACTTAGTTGTGCTTGCTTCGTGCTCGACAGGTTAAAATTATCATAGACCTCAGGTCAGCATAATTTCGACTCTTCTGAACAATTATTGAAATAAAGAAAACACCACCTATGAGATTTACAACGCCATTGAATATGAACGATGAACGAGGCTTCCCAAGGCGGTCATTTGCATAAGTAAGCTCCGACATGGACCTTTTTCTGCCTCTGCAGCTTTCACTGCAAGACAAACTAGGTGTAACTAGTCAGGGCAAAACAGCACTATCTGTTGTTGAATCATGAATGAAATAGTGACATATATTAAAGGCGAAATGAAATCAAATTCAAATGAATGTCAGCAGAGTAACTAGGAATTACTGTTGAGAAAAATTGAGAAATACAGAGGAATTTTTCAACGATATCTTGTGTCGTGAACAATCAGTCATTAGTCAGTATTTCAAGTTACTTTTAAGAACAATAAAGACACTGATCTAACATTTAAAATATTGGCCATATGACAAGAGACCTCGAGTCCCAGAACTTATTATGAAATGTAATGAAACAATTATCACACCGAAGTTATTCGAAATTTTTCGTTAGAGATTACTAGTTATTTTTTCCATACCTACCCATTTAACTAAATTAGAAGAAAGTATCTGCAGAAATCAATTCAGACTAGAATTTTTAGTATGTGTAAAATTTTTCCTGACAATAAGTATGACAATAACTTACAAAAATGTCTGTTGAAAATATTTTGATAATCCCGAGAGCCATACATATTGTATTCAAAAAACATACTTTAATGTGAGATTTTCACTTGAAAAGTTAAAATCACATTTTGAAGTGTGTTTTTGAATCCATTATAATGGATTTTCATCAGTATCAGTAAGTTCCATCACATCCATACATATTTTTCGATCCATAATTTTATCGAGCTTATGAAAATTTCAGTTAAAATGCAATACAAGGTGTTTTCTGTTTCTTATTGAACTGGGTAAGTGAAAAAAACATATTTTCAAACTGATATTTCAATAACTACAACATATTTCTTTGACAAATTCAATAGTGAAATAAAACTTTCAGATATAAGACAAACTTATCGACTTTCATTTGGGAAGTTTACCTGCAACATGTCAATTGAATGAGTGTCATATGTTTATCATATTTGATTAAACATTTTCTGTAACTCTGTGTATACCTGTTGAATATGAAATACCTAAAAAAGTGTCGTCCATAACTCAAAAAAAAAATTACTGAGTTCGAGGTTACACAGTGGAAAATTATGGAAAATTGATTTGAGCTTGTAGATAACATTTTTTCATTTAATTCACGGACTAGCCTAGACACTCATTTCCACCCATAAAAACTTCAATTTTCCACAGTTTCTGTTGTAGGCGAATAATAGAAATATCAATACGCCAAGCACCGCTAGAATTTCCAACTTCAACTGATTTTTCACTGTCTCCAATTCAGTTCAGTTGAAGGAGAAAGTGACAAAAATACTTTGCCTTTCCTATCAATAAATTGGGGGTTGAACTGGACACTTATGTCTTGGCACAACAATGTCGCTGAAATTGCAAAGGTTGCTTCGTTAAAGTTCGAAACACTGTTCTGAACCAGAAAACTGTACACACCTCAACCACTGTTGATGCTCAGATCAGACCTCGGTTATGTTATACTTAGTTTTTTTAATCATGTTTCTTGGGAAAATAAATTGTTATTATTATTATATATGGACTCGAAGAAAGATTTGGTATTTGTCTCTCTTCTATAGACACTTTCATGGAAGGTATTAAAGTGATTTGGTACATTTGATACTACCAAGAGAGGTACAATAATCAAATGAACAGACTTGACGTACTCCAGAAATGGATACCAAAGATAATATACTCGAAAGATCGATTACATATCAGTGATGGAATTTATCAACTAGCAAAAATTTTACATACCAAGCAATTATTTTTGAACGTCTGGATAGTGAAGAAGAAAAAAGAAGGACCTAAAAAACCTAAAAATTACTATGTGTACATATATGATATGACAAACGAATGTGGTTTTTCTCGGCACGAAATTATTAATTTTCATATGGGCTGATGAAAATCCTCACGATATTGTCGAAACTAACCATCAAAAACAGTTTTATCTTAATGTGTGGCTCGGAGTTATTGGGGATGATTTAATTGGGCCTCATTCACTACCTTCTCGATTACATGGTGAGACATGCGTTCAATTTTCAACAGAAGTGCATTCAGAAGTTCCTTTGGAAATCAGAAAGGATATGTTTTTTATGCTCGATGACCCCCCCGCCCATTCAAGTCAATTATCACGTTAGCATTGAACTGAAACATATCTAATCAGTTGATAGGTCGAGGAGGACCACAGAACTGGCCCGCTCGAGACCCGGATCTCAATCTTCACGATTTCTCTATTTGGAGCCATTTACAGTATTTGGTTTACCAAATTTACAGTATTTAGTTTACCAAATACTGTAAATGCGATGTAGAGGACTTAGGAGACCGCATCATCGATGCATGCAGGGTCATCAGAAAGACTTCAGGAATATTTGAGCGAATACGTGGCTCAATGCGCCGGAGTCTAGCCGCATGCGTAATGTCTGAAGAAAGGCATATTGAACATTTAGAATGATTTCTACATGATGTGTGGTTAGTTATTAATGAATTAGTTTTATTTATTACCATTTAATCGTTTAATTCAGGTACTAACTACAAAATAACAATAAATCCAGTTCGCATTTATGACGATGTATCTCTGTTGTTGTTCGTAAAATAATGTTTTGCTGCGAACTGGTTTATTTTGGGCAAAAAACCCAATGAAACAGGTTATGAGAAAGAAATTTTTTAATGGTAAACTGGCTAAGTGTCTTTTTGGTAGTTTAAAACGTCAGGTTGATTTTAATATTGTACCTTTTTCAGTGGTTGTTGAAAAAATTGATGTACAAATTTTTTGTACCCCCTTTAAGGGGCTGTATCTTAACAAAGGATGCTCCAATGAAGTTTCTTTATATGAAAGATTCTATCTTTTTTTCGATGAGGAATCACCTTTTTGAATGTTTTACACTTATTCAGTTACACCCTGTATAATAGGACCAAAATAGTGTTCTACAGAGGTTTTCGTTTTCATTGTAAACTAAGTTGTCTTCAATGAAAAAGTATCGATACCATAAATCTCAAATAGCTTCATCTATATATGTGTATGGTATATGTATGTATATGTATACGTCAACATTCTTTATTTATTTACTATCATTATTTTCTTTCATGTTATAATACTAAGTAGATTATGTAAAAAAATATCATTAAAACCATTCAACTACCTTCTTAAATTACTATGTATTATATAATTAACTGTGTCATTTGTTGGATGAGTATATTACTATTATATATCAGGAATACGCGACGGACTGTGGCTGCTCATCGTTTTGAGGTTCAACTCAGTACACCTTGAACTTCACTGTCTAAGAACTCTTTCATTTTGAGAACTGCGTTCATGTGGAATAAGGAAAAAACTTCCTGATAACGATTTTCCAAATGAATTTAATCTCCAGCGATTCAAATCTAACGTAAATCGCTACATTCACATAGGCAATCCTCTGAGAGAACCATAAGAATTTTTTGTATTGCTTGTGTGTTGTTCTTGAGAAAAATAACAGTCTATTAAGAATATCCTTTTTGATACTAATGCCCGTCATTTTTGATCGTTTTCCACAGATTCATCAGGTAGTGGAAGAAAGACATGAATCTCAACTGTTCAGAATCTCTCAACCAATTTATTTTCTACTCACTTCCTCATATCCTCCAACAGCTTTGAACACATCAACGGCTAATGGAGCAAGAATTGCGGCAACGTTAGAAATCGCATTCGTGATTCCCATAAGAGTCCCCGAGTGATTTGGGGCAATGTCGATGTGGTTCACATGGAAACCCATCAAAATAGCCGTATTGAATCCCACCGCTATTACCAACATGAACACTGTCAATATCCTTTGTTCGGGCCCTATGAAGCACAAAGCAAGAAGTGCGATCGCTGGTATGAAGACACCTAAAAAATTAAAATACTGTATTATTTTCGTCAATCAATTTGGTATCGATGCATTCATTATCAAATTACATCTCAGAATAAAATTATTATGACTTCGATGATGAACTTGAAAACTAGGGCGACAGTGGATAACATCAGAACTAAGGTGTCTTTTATGATATGACTGAGATCAACTGCTCCCCTCCCCAAATGAAAAGTGAACTTGCTAAAACTGTCAACAAGCTATTGCTCTTGAAAATTCTCTATATGACGTCACTCAGTCTATAGTTTCAAAAGTTTTGTTCGTTTTTATGAGCCTACTTTACGGACAAAACTTCTGGAACAACCTAATATAAACCGTTTTTTCTGAATTGATTATTTATGTGAATACTAAGTGATATGAAGAAAAGAAAATTGAAACTTTCTATGTTTCTTACCAATTTTATTTTTTATAACTAACGTTACTGTAGTTTCGTCCTATAAGGACATTTTAAAATGTATAAATCAATGTATAAGTTTAATGTATAAGTTTGAAAATGTCCTTATAGGACGTAACTGCACTAAAGTTAGTCACAAATAAAAGTGGTGAAAAAGATAGAAAGTTTCATTTCTCTTTTATTCTTTATGATTTCCTACCACGTAGTAACGGCTACATCCATCAATTTACTAAGTAATGTGATTGCCCGTAGATGTTTTACCAGTAATATGAATTCTGAAACATTGGATTCATGGAAATACATACTATTTTTGTGACTCACTTGCTAAACTCATCTATTGATATAAGGACGTAAATAATAACATTATGAACTAAATATATCATGAATGATCTATTTGAGAACCAATCTGAGTATTTCACACAATCTTTTGCGCAGCTTCCGAAACCACAAATCAAAAAGTGGAATTGTGAAACATAGTTTTTCTACAAAATCGCATTTGGAGGTCTCGAAATTACAAAACTGTAGATAATATTTAAACTATTTTTGGGATGATGCAAATAATTTTTCCTTTATTTTCAGTATTTTACTATTAATGTAAGTTTCAAAAAGGATTTGAAGCTCTATGACTTCTATTTGAATATCTGCGAGCGCTTTCGACAGCTGGCCGTGCTGTTATTCTCTAGGCACTATTCTATCTGATCACACGTTCAGAAAGAATAGTGCTAGAGGATGACAGCACGACCAGCTGTCGAAAGCGCTCGCAGATAATCAAATAGAAGTCATAGAGGTTCAAATCCTTTTTGTAACTTACATTAATAGTAAAAAAAAGTTAACTATTTTATAGAAAATCAACACGACTGATCCAGCATAGCTCCTCATATATTGACTTTGTCATGTTTACTTTTCGGAACCATTAATATTATTATTGAGATGTTCTATACTGAAATTTTCATAAAATACTCTTATCATAATAAGGAAAACAGGAATATGGAATATTGTCCCTTGGCTGCCAGAAATTTCCCGTAAATGAATGATCAAGAATTGAAATCTATAATTATTTAAAAAATCAGTCATAATTTTGATGAAATCAAGAGTCATGTTGATCAGAAATCAAAATCTCAGCCTCATTTTCAAAATATTTCGTTGATATGAAAGTTAAGCAAAGAAACACCTCATAATTGATGTATTAGATCAATGGTTTTTGAGTACTCACATAGGATTTGTGATAAAAATGTGTAATTCATTATGAAAATAATTTGAGAAAATTTTAGATGGTATCAAATATTATTGCATCATAAGATGTGGCGAACGATTATCCAAAAAGAAATATAAATCCAATTAAATTCTGCTAATGCGCTTCATGAGAGAAGTTGTGTCAAGGTGATTTGTTTGTGGCTGCAATGGATATGTAATGATTGAAAAAACTAAAGAAATATATGCAAAGCAATTAAATAGAAAATACATTTTCGTTATTTTTGAAAATAAAGTTACCTTATTCTTGAACGAAATTGATGTTTTCATACATGCTTTATATGGTGTTTAAATCGATATCTTTCTAAAAGCATATAATACTACTACTACTACTGATAATGATTCATCGAACATCTTATAACTTTTGTGGCTATTTGAAATTTGATTGTGCAATAAATAAAAAAATATGTTGCAAACTCAATGAACCACATAGATTGGAAATTCACTATTTATTTTTCACCGCCATCCTTTGAATACTTTTAAAGTGAAATTAATTTTTTTACCACTACGATTTTTTTCAACTAGATTTCCGTTCTATGATTTCGTATATTCACTTGAAACTAATCTGTATAGTATGTATTCCCCTCTGCTATTATGGCAGCTGACTGCCTCCAGTGAACCCACTTTTTTTGAAATTCATACCATTATGAACCTTGTTCCTTATCATCCTGTCGAAAATCAACTACAAGTGTGATTGTTATTCATGCCTTAATCGACTGGCCTCTAAGATACACCCCAACAACTTTGCAAAAAGTCCTGCACTCGTCATACATTGAGAACCGCTGGATCAAACATCATAAATTCAATTGAGATCGAAATTGTCTTGTCGTAGAAACTTTCAACAAGTTCAAGGCAGTAATAACTAGTTGAATAACAAACTGATAAATACGTTCTATGAATAAACAAGTGAATAAACGATTCAAACCAGTGGTTCTCAACACGCTCTCAGACATATTCAACTTGTAATTCTGAGGCATAGGTTCCTACCTATACTGTTAAATATTTTTCTACTGGCACCGACCGACGCAATCTTTTTGGTAATAAGGTAGTCGGCAATAGGACTCATCACCAAATTTAACAGCCAATAGACTAAGTATGGAAGGGCAGACAAAGTACTGTTCTGTAAAAGAGTAATGATAGTATCCAACCTTGAGGTTGCGTTAGCTGAACACTTACCGATTTTATGTCGAATTTTAAAATCTTGTCCATATACGTGGGGATTTCTGTGAGCATTGTCCAAAATCCCCACAAGTCGCCAAAGTGGCATATCAATATCGCCCAGAATGGTTTTGACCTCAGTATTTCTTTCCACGGTGTTGGGAGTTTCTAAAACAATAATTGAGATTTGATAATGATACTGGAGTTGTGATACTGACGAAAATAACAACTATAGGTTTTTGTAAAAAATGCAAAGTCAAGTTTATTGCGTGGGCTCAAAGACTTTGTAGACCAGCTCAATATTATCGTAGATATTAGTCATGAGTTCCATCATATAATAATTAAAATTTATCATTTGTGTGTGATAGTCAATGTTTCTTGATGATTTTTTGAGTTCTTGACTTTCCACAATCTGAAAAATGAACAAATATAGAACAACAGAGAATTTGTTCTAGAATGTAATGGAGAGAAAGATCAAAAGTTCACTCCAAAAAAGTTACTGCGTGTTATAATCCATTGGAAAGTTTAATCTGTAAGTAAATTGTGGTGTTATGAATTTTGCCCTTGAAGAAAGATTCTATATTGATCTTAACTTATTTATTTCTCAGAATATGTAAAATTAGAAATTAAATCAAGAATTATTTTGTACACAGTCTCTTCAAGATAATGATTGATTTTATAGTATGAAGATTTGTGGTCAATGAGCCACTATTACTAACAAAAAAAGAAATACATAGATTGAAATTGGTATTATTGCAAACCTCTGTTTTCTTCTTCGGTGGAGCGCCATCTTGGATAAATCTGAGCTCGTCTTTCGTGATGGTCTTATGATGGGTTGGGCTATCTGAACCGCAAATCAGAAACATCGCAACCCATACCAGACCAATTCCTCCAAGTAGATAAAACACAGTCTGCCAACCCATCCTGGAATCAGAGAAATATCCAGCTATTGGCATCACCATGACGGTTCCGAGAGGACCACCTGAGAAGTAATAATATCAATCAATCAATCAATCAATCAAACCTGCTTTAATGTCAGAAAAAACAGTTCTTATCGATATTGCAGACTTAAT
Organism: Leptinotarsa texana; assembly: GCA_015342105.1. NCBI lineage: Eukaryota > Metazoa > Arthropoda > Insecta > Coleoptera > Chrysomelidae > Leptinotarsa > Leptinotarsa texana. Next base: position 11,218 of record WOGN01008480.1, read on the forward strand.
AATAATAAAATGTGTATGAATAAACTGTGAAAGTCAAGTACTAGCTAGTGAAATGGATAAGT
>WOGN01008481.1:0-11278 GCA_015342105.1 Leptinotarsa texana
AAACAGTTGTTGGACTACAGTAGGGATGAACTACGATGTCTAACAGGCCTTCTTAGAGGTCACTGTCATTTGAATCATCATATGCAAAGACTGTTTGGAAATGATGAAACAGCGGAGCAAATACTTTGTACCTGTTCCGCCGGGAACCGAATCAGGTTTTTAGAGTTCGGCAGAGCCATACTCTTATCATCCGATCTGAAATACCACCCACCATACAAACGAATCAGCTCCGTTAAGAAGCTGGGTTTATTTGGTCGTGTGTGAATAGGTGTGAGTTACAATAAACCCTTGCAGGTTGCGGTGGAAGGTCGAATCGACCCTCTCACTTTAGACCTAACTTAACCTATTATTTGATCATCAAAATAAAATGTAAGAAACATGACCTGCTGAACCCAAAGATCTATAAATATACTGTGTGTTCCACTAAAATTTCCAAAGTTGGGGAAAATTTCAAAAATGCTTGAAAAATATTTTTGAGGAGAGACAAAAATTATAGGGGCGAGCTTGAATCGGTTTACACTCGGTATAACTATAGCAGTTGCAATAACTAATAATAAAATATTGAAAGTGACAATTTTGTACACTATAAATTGTTAAGTAAGCCGTGGGGTTTGCACTATGTTTCACAATGGAATAACAACTCTGAATTGCACCCATGCGTTTCACTATTCATTACATAATCATGAAGGTAAAGCACACAGGAATAGCTGGTGATTTCCAATTTTCCGGTTATGTATTCCTTTATTTATATCTGTTTTCAATTTGTACTTTTGCAAAAAGTAATATGACGGAATTGACCGATACGTTGGTAAAACACGCTCCAACACAGTAGCTTTTTTAGACAGGTTGATATTCAGTTCTTCCAACATAGTGATTATTAATTTTAAATTATATCTTTACTAACTACCTAATGACTCATAATTTCACCTTGGTTATGTCTTAACTAATAACCAATTCAAATATTGGCAAATACATTTTACAAACGGACGCATTTCAATAGCATGTAATAAATTTAATATCAATTCACCTGAGTTTATATATTAACTAACTACTAACTCTAACAAATTCAATAAACAAAACATGTGTTTATCAGTATAAAGTAGCAGGATTCAACATTATGTTCTATGTTATATTGGTCAAATTAAAAGAGCCTTTTTTCAAAGAAATAACGACAACAGGAGTAATTTCTTGAATGTTTAGGCAATTCCACTTCAAACCATCTTTTGTCAGAGAGGCATGAGTTCGATTACAAATAAGGCTTGTTACATTCAGAAGAGGAAGATTTGAAAATAGTTAGGATTTTAAAATGCTTACAAATCGATACACTAAAGAAGTTAATTATTCTTCTTACAACAATATTAATAAATAATAGCGTTTATTGTCCAACAGTTTCCCATTTACAGAGCAGAGTATGCATGATTGATGAAAAACGTTTATACTATTTGATGTAAGGGAAAAAAAAATAAGTGAAAGAAAAAACAAAAAATTAAAGAATGTGAACGTTTCTAAACTCATTGACTATAGAGTCGCACGACACTTATTTTTGATTTCAACATGAAATATCGATATTAGAGAGCTTGTTTGCATTACGACACAGTTAATTGGTGACTTCCAGATCAAGTTCGCTTGTTCCTTTTTGCATAAAAAAGTATTAGCGTGCCTAGATACTAGTCTTGGAACAAAGATTTCAATTCCTGATAGTAGTGCAGAACATTCTATTTTGCCATTCAATAGCTTATATAAAAATAAAACAGATGCCTGATTTCTTCGTTTCTACAATACTACAAATTTGAATTCATAAAGCAGATCAGAATAATTACAATTTCTTGAGGAATTTAAAAAATTTCTTTTGTACTCTATAAATTTGCAGGTCCATATTGGTCTATAGACTCCTAAATCCCATATATTACCTGTTATGTGCAATGTAATGTTATCACTATAGTAAGGAAATTGCAGTGCACTGGATTTTCAGCTGAATGTCACAATTTTGCATTTGGATATATTCAAATGGAGGCGGTTCTTGAGAGACCAATCTTGCAATAACTCAATCTGCGTTTGCAAAATGGTGCAGTTATCTGAACTGTTCATAAATGTATAAAGTGTTATATCATCAGCAGTCATCAATCTATTTCAGATTAACGAGTCGCACAGTTCGTTAATAAATAATAAAAAACAATAAGGGGTCGATATAAAATCCTTGCGGGACTCCGCTAGTGTCTAAGTATATATTTGAAGAGATGCCATGATAGTATACATATTGATTGCGTCCATTAAAATAATATTCCAAAAGTTGACACTAAATTTTCTTGAAACTCATTTAAAAAAGTTTATGAATGAGTAACTTATGGCTGATTCTATCGAATGCTTTAGAGAAGTCTGTTTTCACCACATCGACTTGCTCTCTAACGATTCACATAAATATTGGACCGATAGATACAGATATATAAGATTGTTTCTAGAAGTTTGGCAAAGTTATTGAGGATTGAGATAGGTCTGTGATTACTGTGATTACTGATTAGTTAGATTAGTTATTTCATTACATGTCCATTTGAATCAGTGTTTGTTTAATTAGTGATACGGAAACTCTGGTGAAATTGCCAGTCATTGAGTAGGTAGAAAAAGTCATATAATTCAACTGAATGATTTATATAAAACAGTAAGTTTATAGAATATAGTTAGTACGAACACGACCGCGTAGCGTTTTGTCGACTGTTTGGTGAAAATGACCCAAACTAGTGTTTCTCCAATCCATCAAATCTGATACGCAATTTGCCAAAATATTTGCACCACTTGCCCGTATGGACCATAATGACTTTCAGTGACTCTCTCTTGAAAAGGTGCTTTTGCAACTGTTGGTTCCACTTCTGTGGACACACATGGGTCTGCCGACCTCTCGAGAAACTTTTCGTCTGCGTCTGGCCCAAACGCTATTCAGATCGACTTCATCCAAACTAAATATCCAAAGTGCAGGGCTGCGGCTAATAAAATGACCCGTTTGTGAATATACAACGGCCATATATCAAACGGGATCTTTTAATCAATCACTGGAAAGTAAGCGGTGTCGCGGAGATGTCGAGAGAGACTCCATTGAAAAGTGGTCGACCGAGTGGCATTTATGGATGACGGACTTACGCGACCCGTGTATGAGGAAAAAATTCCAGAGGACGAAAAGATGGCGATTAAAAATCAATTACGGCGGAAGGGAAGACTGCGGCAGGGAGGTTGAGGGTTTTCGTAGCTAGATGTAATTTTGGCTCTGCATTCTTTTTCCTTTGAAGAACGACATAATTTTGAATTGCTACGTTGATGATGTTTACGATCATGAAACCAATGATCAATTCCAGGATTCAGTCAATACACAGGATGCTTCTTGAGAATATGTGGGTCTATTTTGAGAAAATAACTGCAGGGTGTTGAAGTTTCTATAAATAATATTTTGTATGATAACAAAACACAAGCATTACAGGAAAATCCTTGAGGCGTTCTTGGTGCGTGCTCATGCGAAAGTAGCGATTCACATTAGATTTCAATCGCTGGAGATTATATCCATTTGGAAAAACTTTCTCAGGAAGTTTATTCCACATAAACGCAATTCTCCAGATGAACGATACTTTTGTAAAATGTATTTCGCATCTGCTATGCATCAAACGACATTTTCTGCTGTACAATATAATTTATATTGAATAATTTTAAAGAGATTTGTTGAAAACATCTCGAAATACTAATTTCTTTCCAGGCGAAGCTAATAACTAATCAAACGGCGCGGCGGTTAGGATGATATACACTCCAGAATGGAATATTTAACAACCATTGATGAGTGAACGACTTTTGATTACTACAAAAGTCACGTTAATAGACTTTCACTTTTTCCTCCTGCTTGGACAAGTCTCTACAATACATCTGCCATTTTCCGTATGATAAATAACGCACCGATCATTCTTTCCTATACTATCACATGTATGGTAATTTCATCTAAGTCATTGTCCATATCTTCCTAACTTTCCATTGGCACATCGACAAGGAAGATGAATCATCTTCAAACACATTTTTCGCTGACAAATATTTCTTCTTTTCACCTGTTGTTACTCTCTTAGTGTTGAATATTACTGGAGTTTTTTCCCCACACCAAATCGTTATTTCAATACCTCGACACGTGTTTTCATCACCAAGTGATCATATTCAAAAGGAATATCAAACTTCAAGAGAAAGATTAACTCTTAGTGTTGTTCATTTTTTCTTCAGCTTTTATTTTTCATATTTTTCACCTTTTGATACTTTCTTTACAGGAGTGCTATTGATGTGCAAACAGGCCATAGGCAATGGTGGTAGTCCAGAGGCTGAGCAAAATAGTCTTCAGGTATCAGACTGACCAGAGAGATGACGACCGATCTTGAGAAGGTTCAGCAATTGACTCAGTCTTTGCATTCTTATTGTTTGGATCCGCAGTTGTTCCATTTATTTGGTAACTAGTTATGCTTCATAACTAGCTTCTAGTTATACCTATAACTAGCTCCACTTCCTCGTTGTCGTTGATGGTGGGATTATGCCCTTCAGTTTCTCGTGGTCAGGGAATATTTGCGAATTTGAGGCATGAGAAACTCAATAATTTACAAGCAAAGTAATGAGTATTGATCCAAGGTTTGGCTTAGTAGACTGAGGCAATTTTTGAAAAGTTCCTAAGTTCGTCCACGTATTGTACAGAGTACAGAATATGATCTAAGGAAATGTTCCGCTATAATCCACAATGGATGCTAGTTTACATTGGCGGGTTGGCTGCCTTGTTCATCTTTCAATGCCTGAAGCACTGTGCATGCTGTTTATGGTGAGTACATTGGCTTAGAATATTGGAGTTGAGCAAACCGGCCATCGGATGCCTGTTTCCACGTAGCCCCGCTGGATACGGGAATGACAGAATCATTTGTGGTCTGTTATTCCCTAACTGAATGGCATCCCAACGGTGGCTTAATCCTAAGGTGTGTGTATTTGTGCCGAGAGGATGAATGACACTGAGCCTATCAGCTCTCTCTTCGGAACCTTCGAGATACCGGGCACCCTCTCGTCGTAGCATCGCCTTGTCACAGTAATGCGGGGCTCTACCGTGATTGATCTTTTTTCCTTAGCTACTCGTGGTATTTTTATGGACAGAGTAAACTCAAAAATTCTTTCAGACGCTGAGTCTACAGAGGAGATGGATGTCGAGCATATGACTCCAACTGACCTCCGTGTAAATTTAGATCAGGGGCTAGTCTTCAGAGGAGATGGATGTCGAGCTTACGACTTCAACTGATCTCCCTGTAAATTTAGATCAGGAGCGAATGCTCCTGATCTAAGATAACAGAGTTATCTACCTGCCTAAGAACTTATGCGGACTCAAGCGGAAATTTACACTATTGAATTGTGGTCCTCTAAAGTCAATAAAAATATTCACGGACAGTCAAGCGGCCTTGGAAACTCTTATCTCCTACCGAACAACGTCTAAATTGGTAGCAAACTGCCAAAAACGACTCTCCTCGATAGGAAGACTTAACAGATTGTCTCTGGTCTGGATTCCTGGCCATACCGGCCTGGAAGGCAATGAAGCGGCTGACTCTCTTACAAAGGAGAGTGCTGCAAGCGGCTTCATCGTACCAGAACCTGTCATTGGCATCGTTTTGGGCTTTGCCAAACAAATACTGAACACCTGGATGGCAAGAAGATTTTTGGACTTCTGGCTGAATCTTTCAGGATTGGCTCACTCCAAGGCGTTTATTCACCCTTCGAAACTTGATACCAAACAGTTGTTGGATTACAGTAGGGATGAACTACAGTAGGCCTTCCTACAGGACACTGTTATTTGAATCATCATATGCAGAGACTTGGACTGTCGGAAGACAGTATGTAGACCCACTCACTTTGAACCTAACCTAACCAAACCTAGGTTAGACATATCAGTTGCACACCATCTGTTACCGTGTTAGTAATTATTTTTCTATTATCAATGGCATTTCCATAAAAATTTTTTACTCAATTCTCGTCACTTTATTCAGGAATTCCTCGTTATCAACCTTGAACTACAATGGAAATGACAATTCCGTCAACTTCTTTATCGCAATCTCGTGTCGTCGAAAATGTTTCCCACATCATCATCAGAAATTCTCCGCCAGGCGAGAACAAAGAAATCTCTCGTAGGTGTTCTTCGCACACTACCCCAAATATCAAATATCACTTATCAAACCCGAACAATCCCCGTCGATTGACGAGGACGAGGAGGAAATAAGACGTCCTCGATAGTCGCTCCGTACATCGGTGTGTACTGTTCACGGAGAGCGAGAAGCTTAGACGGTTAGACTAACCCGTATCTGGTTCCTTCCTGAACGCCGTTCAATCACGTCGTCTATTGTTCTAGAGCTGTCAGGGGCACGCATGACACATGACGTAATCAGTGGGGCGGGTCAGGCAATCAAATGTCTGATTTAATATTCACCTCTTGGCGGGCAACACCGGGCGGTGCCCCGGTTGCTGATGCTGTGCCGCTGCTGCTGTTGACAAGCTCTTGTTGTACACGCGGGTGTCGGTTATGTATGTGTTGAACGCTCGTCCCACAATAAGTATATCAACGCCAGAGCCGGAGAAATGGGTTGTCTCCGTGTACAGGGGTGCACACCCGAATCATTAATCAGATGTTAGGAGTCAGGATGAGCCGCAAGGCTCGGTTCTAGAGCCAATGAATTTTGAAGTTGATCGAGCCACAGCATTTATTATCCTGGATTTCTAGAGTTATTTGAATTTTTTTTCCAGAGACACCATATGTACAATTACGATTTTACATAAAAGTGTTTTTGAAAAAACATATTGAGAAAAATTCAATTACCTTGGATAATTATATATTTCATCTAGCACCATTATTGCGGGGTAACCATCAACACTTAACCACGGTACCCATCGTAGTTGGAGCAATCTGCCTCACCACGTTTTCTTAATCTGCAAAAAATACTACAGCCTTATGAGCTTCTTGTCCAAACTATTCATGACAACCATTTCAACAATCTCGTTCTCTATACTACTTTGTGCAAGACTTGAACATGTTCGTCGTATTTGTCTTTTTTATATTATCTATTTCTTACATTATCTGCAGCTATGATCTCTGTTGTGATGCAATTGAACCTGTACTCTAAGCCGACGTTTGTTCTTCGGGACATTTTCTCAGATGGTACCTCTATATATAAATTTCCCAGATATTTTTCTCAATATTCCTCATACTCAAGTTGAAATAGGGTATTCTTTTCTATTTGCTTCTAGTTGATTCAAGTAACACTTCATTATGGTATTTTCACTGGACTGCTCCAGTGTTATACTTGAATAAGTTATGGATTTTCAAGTATATGCCAATTCCATTACATAACTTCTAGTTGACCCATTTTTTTATATGGTCTGAAACAAAGATTTTGAAGCTACACATTCAAGAATTATAAAAGGGTTCCCCATTTATTAACCCGTTTTAACTGTTCAACCATTCGGATGGTTCAATTGCAACAACAACCATAGAAAAAGCAAATCTACTAGCTGAACAATTTCCGTCCCACTCCACAGTCAATTTTCTGGGAAAGGCACCACCCACTATTTCCACACTAGAATTACTTTTCGACAGCGTCTAGTCAAAAGAATTTTGAAACAGCTCAATACCAATAAGGCGTCTCGCCCTGTTTAAGTGCTCTTCATCGCCCAAAGTGCGCAAATCAAGTCGCACCAGTATTTTGCAGACTTTTCAATCTGTCTTTTAAGAAAGGGGTTTTCCCTTATTGTAGGAATTTTGCTCGCGTTCAGCCTATTCCCAAAAAGGGCCAGAAAAATCTTTCAATTAACTATAGACCAGTCGCTTTGCTATCAGTGATATCAAAAATCATGGAGAAAGTCGGAAACCACCATATCCTCAAATATTTGGAAGGCTTCAACATCATGAGCGATCATCATTATGGCTTTCGGAAACAAAGATCAACAAGTGACCTTCTGTCGTTTATCACCCATATTTCGAATAACGCAATAGAGAAACGTGGAGAATCAATAGCTGTTGCGCTTGATATTTCTAAGGCCTTTGACAATGTGTGGCATGAGGGTTTGCTTGCCAAACTTCGATGCTATGGCTTATCGGAACATTTTTGTATATGGCTGTTCAGCTTCCTGAAAAAACGTTCCTTGCAAGTGGCCATCGATGGATATCTATCAAATATTTTCACTATCCACTCTGATATTCCCACGAGTCTATATTGTCACCAACCCTCTTTTTAGTGTATAACAATGACTTATTCGAAAAGAACAATAATCCAATACATACTTTTCTGACAACAACACATTTGTCTCATGATTCCATTTGGATTCCAGAACATTGGCTACGGAGGCACATTTTCACCGACAGTAGGTGGTTACATACCTTAATGGGGATCTAGAAAATATTTAGAATTGAGGAGAAAGTAACCAGGTTCAATTCCATGCCACAAAAACCCAGGCATCAGTTTTCTCCAAGAAGATATATGTCTTCGAATCAGATATATTATAAAGTCAGGTCAGACAATTCTGCTTTCTGCTTTGATAAGTTTGTTGGGGATTAAAATGGCCACCAATATGTCTTAGCGCAATCATGTCGCTGGAACATTGTTTCGAACCAGAAAACTGAGAGAAATCCGCCTGATTGGAGACACGAACATCACGTGCAACCTTGATAGCCTGGAATATCGAAGAAAGGTTGGAGATTTGTCTCTCTATAGATATTTTCGAGTGACTTGGAACATTTGATTCCACCAAGAGCAGTACATATTAGAAACACGCGACGGACTGTGGCTGATCATCGTTTTGAGGTTCAACTCAGTACACCTGGAACTTCACAGTTCAAGAACACTTCCATCTGGAGAACTGCGTTTATGTGGAAAGTACTTCCTGAGAAAGTCTTTCCAAATGACGTTAATCTCCAGCGATTCAAATCTAACCTGAATCGCCACTTTCGCACAGGCACCGCTCTATGAGCGCGTTGAAGATTTTCCTGTAGTGTTTGTGTTTTGCCTTGAAAACAATAACATAGTTGAGCATATTGTGTTTTCATATTCCTTAAAACTAATTAGTGTTATATCATTGTTTATTTGGATATTTCATATTATTTATATGTACTATGTTATGTTATCATTATCAACTTCAGATTCAATTTCACCTCCCCGTCTTATTTCCTATGCACTGATTTGATCTTCTGTAGGTTTGTCTATTTATTCCCCTCCTTTATTTCTGCACTGTGTCATATTCATGTACAATAATGTAAAATGCTCTGATCAAGAAGAGTACTTCGACCACACCACCGAAGATGACTGCTGCAGTTGTAACGTTTGGAGATTGTAACCAAAGAAGACCGCGGCAAAACCCGGAAACCAACCAAAACATAAAAAGAATTGATGATCTTTATCTAGCTCATCAGCTTCCTCGTTGTCTAATAATTCCAAAGTATTCAAATCAGTTCATTACATTCCATCAGTTTCTTCAGTTTCTCACATTTTCAGATCAGTCCTGATAGGTATCATTTTATAGTTCATCAACGCCCTCCAATCCGGAATGATTCTCTCTAAAAACATTGATCTTTTCATTTTTTGAAGGTGTGAAATGAATATTCCTCGAGCATGACAAGATTTCACTTGGTTTCAGTTATGTAATTAGTTCAGAACCCTCATGAGAAGTTAATGTTCCATCCCGTTGGTTTTAGCAAGCGTCATTGAAATCGGTTTAGTGGTACAGTTGATCATAAGCCATTGAGTTTAAAATCTAGCCCTCACTCATTCGATAAAACATAACATACCATAAGTTCTAATATTTGTACCTTAATCCAAAAAGAAACGTTCAACATTCAACTAATACTTATTTTAGCCTTTTGTTGTCACTTGTTATCGCTCACGATGTATGATCTAAATAAATTATCTCTGCCGACTTGGGTACTTTCTCCATGTGTCTTTTACATTCGGCCAGAAATGCTAAAGGTAAACTCAAATATACTCAGACAACCTCTGCTCCCGTATCAGCATTTTAGTTTGGAATAGTAATAAACTTAACCCTTCACAACTAGGTCTTTGTTGTCAACATCAACCACTGGAAAATGTTGTAGTATACTGTCATTGAGTTAGAAATCTGGCCCTTACTCATCAAATAACACATAACTTACTACAACTTATCATATTTGTACTTTCAATCCAAAAATAAATATTCAAGTGATATTTAATTTAGCCTTTCGTTGCTGCTTGTTATCGCTCACGATGTCTGAACTGAATAAATTATCTCTGGCGACATTTCTTCTACGATCGGCCAAAATTACTAAACGTAAACTCAAATATGTTCAGACCACTTCTGCTACTGTTTTAGTTCGGAATAAAAATAAAATTAGCCCTTTACCACCAGGTCTTTGTTGTCATCAGCATACTGCCTTAAAAAGTGTTGGACAATGCCATTTTTCTTCGGCTAATCGTAGTAAGGTCTTTGATTCCTCCGAAGTGCATACATTGCATCATTTTTAAACGTCATGACGACAGCTAGAGAACTTGTGCTTGAGTTTTTTGATGTCAAAGTTTTGCTTGGCTCCTATAGAGTTATTCCAACACATTTTTTGGTAGATCAATAGGTGTTTTACGAATATTTCGTCTGGGTACTTCTTTTCATGCTAGGATGATAGAATAGTCCCCCACTTATGGAATGTCACTAATTCTAGTGGTCTTTGGCCATAATTGGCGAGGCGGCTTACTGATAATGAGTTCGAAGTTAATTTTTGAAGTAAGATCGATCCAACTTGAGATTATTATCTTCATTATTTCATCAGTAGTGCATTGATTAACTCTCACAGTTGTGACGTGTATTGGCTATCGAATTTATTTTTTCTGCGGCATTACAAGCTTCGAGATAGTTTTCTCATTGTCGTTATTCATTTTAATCTGATCGGCCGTACTGAAAATATTTCTCATTGTTCAGAGATCCCTGTTTCGGTGAAGGACTACAGAACATAATTGGTTAAAATATTTGGAATCTTGTAAACCATTGTATACCAAAACATTCAATCATTCATTCAAAAATATCCCTGAATAAACCTCTCAATGAAATATTTCAGTATAAATGAACCTGAAGGACTGATAGATCATGGTGATTTTACAGAGATTTATCTGCAAAACAATCCTGCAAGAGCCAGAGCAAAGTTCGAGCTATCGAAGAAGATGGACAAGTGCCTGCTGATATTGAGGCCACCATCAGGAAAGTAATGAAAGAAGTGATGCCTGAGAGGAAA